>PVJA010002028.1:0-113833 GCA_004027025.1 Myocastor coypus
CTTCTTCTTCTTCTTCTTCTTCTTCTTCTTCTTCTTCTTCTTCTTCTTCTTCTTCTCCTCCTCCTCCTCCTCCTCCTCCTCCTCCTCCTCCTTCTTCTTCTTCTTCTTCATGATATCTTTGTTACCAGAAGCCAAACTGTAATTTGTTGGGGGTGAAGCTCCCTGTACCTCAGGTATCTAGGACAAAGCCACTGCTTCTCATGAGCTTGTCAGGGCCCCGTGAGACCCATGCACAGCTCAGGGAGCTGTTGCCATAGTAATCTGACCTTCTCTTGGGATTATAATACAGTTGCTCCTCTTGTTTCCAGTGAAGCCACCAAGGCAGGATGGTCTGCTGAAGATTAGATACTGTGTGTCAGCAGGGGTTGTAGTGGGTTGGCAAATCCACTCGGGGTTTAGGGTGAATGCTACCAATAGCAAAGGTACTGGCCGCTTCCTTAAGGGCCACCAAGTGCTGAGTCAGCAGTGCTGGCAGACTGGCTTGGGAAAGGTCGAGATGGAGAGCAGTAGGAGCCAAGTCACCTAGGGCCGTGAAGAGGTCGAGGGGTGGGAGGGAGAGCAGGCAGAGCGTGAGCCCACGGGTGCCACGGAACCTACTGCCGGGCCTCACAGCCACTACAGGCAAGCAAGGCTAAGGCCTCTTTATTCTCATTACTTGATATTTTCTTGGTCTTAAAAAAAAGAAAAAGAAAAAAAAAAAAAAAAACACCAGAAGCAACCTTGCAAAACAGCTGAGTACACTGACTTGTTAAGCAACTAAAATCCCCCATTCTTTCTAAGCAAATCTAGGTTTAAAACAACGACCCCCCACACCCCGGTCTCCTTCGAGTCTCTCTCCCTGACCAGCTCTGGTAGTGAGTCTGGAGCAGATCTAGGTAGGTAGGAGAATCTCATTTTCGGCCCCAGAACCAACTCGCACAGCAGTCATCCTGGGAGCCCACCACCAGCTTCACGAAAAGGAGGGGAGCCACCAAGGCTATGGGCTGAATGTCACAAGTCTGGGGACAGAAGAAACCCGCTCTGCCTGGGTTCAGATCATAGCTGCAAGTGGAAAGGGCAACTAGAGATGGGGAGGGGGTCAAACGGAATAGAGATTGCGGCGTGCACGGGCCAACGGCCCGCAGGGTGCACCTTCTCTACAGCCACCATAGACTACCTACGAAAGGAAGGTGGCCAGCCCAATCACAATGAGTGAAGTTTCTCAGGCCTGCCACTAGGTGGCGCAGGCCTGACCCAGTGACTGAAAGATGGCTTGAATCCCAGTTCTTCCTGCTTTCAGCACGCCTCTATATAGGTTCTGGTCCCGTCCTCATGTCTGGGCCCAAAATTGCTGCTGGAGAACCAGCTATCATCTCCACATTCGAGCCATCAGGAAGTATAGAGGAGGAGTCGAGGAAGCACCCACCACCCCTTCTTTAAATATATTTCCCGGGTATCACCATTTCCTCTTACAATTGGTCAGAACTTAGATCCACGGCCCCACTTACAGGCAACGGAACATGGAAACCTCTGCTTCCTTTGGGGCTCTCTGGTGACACCTCACTATCGAAGGTCAATTATAGGGGATAAGGGGGGAGCGCTGGGGACCACTGACACTTCCCCTACTCTTCAATCTGATGTATGCCCAGTTTTAATTTATCTTTCTCGGCTTCTTAAGTGCTAAGAAAAATGATGAGATATATAAAGTTTTCTGAAACCATGAAACCGAACTCATTTACCTTTATAATTTTCTATTAATCTACTACCAGGATTCATTTCGCATTTAATTCCAGTCTCTAACACTTTAATGCTCTCTCCTTACACATTAGTGGGCTCAACCGTGTCAGACTTTTTCATCTCCTTTATGTTCATTTATTTTAACTTTTAGTGGTCTTCTAGCCAATCCTTTATCCTTTTTATTACAAGAGCATGAAATTTTATAATCCCCCGGAGCTTTGTTAGTCAGCTGCTACAAGGTTCTTAACCTTCGCTAATTTATTCCCCCATTTTTGACTTGCACATCTGAGGCATGCCTTAATATTTTGTTTTTGAATATGAAAGTAACTTCTATTAAGTGGCTTTATTGCATTAATAGATTTTTATTTCAGTTTTTACTGTTATATTTGAGCTCCCTGCTAGTTACACTGCAGATCATTTTAATAACAATTTATAATGCAATGTAATATAATTTATACTTTAATATGCTAAAAATGCACACTGTATAATAAAGCATGAGCCATTTTAGGAAAATTTACCTGGAAATCATTTCAAGAAAGCATGTATTTTTTTTGAACTCCCAAACAAACAATTTTATTGATATTTATTATAACAGAAGTGCCCTAACAATAATAGCTTCTCTTTTTAAGGTAAGGAAGGGGGGATAAAAACTGTCTCTTAAAATAGCACATGTTTTGATTTTTTGTTTGCTTCACTACTCTCTCCTCATTCCTTTGGCTTCTCCAAGGCAGAGATGGAATCGTATTTTCTTCCTCTCATTGCTACACAAATGATCAATACCTGGCTGTGAAAATGCTTAATTCAGGCTACCCTGGCAAAAACAATCATGTCGGCATCAACCGAGATACATACGGGACAATAAAATAATGCTAATAATTATAAAGCACCCTGTCCTCCTCCACTGAAATCGTGGCAGGGAAATATGGAACGCCTCACCCAAATGCAAATGTTAGGTGTATATTTGCACACCGGGGAGAAAACAAACCATAGTGTGAACTTGAAGACTTTAAACCTTCAGGATTGGAAAGTGAGACCAACATCAAGAAAAACAAATTGGTCACCAGGGGGTTGGACTCTGATAGCATCTCCTCAGGAAAGAGCTAAACTACCTATATCAGCTGACATTTTTGCACAGCAAACCTCCTTCAAAACTCAGTAGTTTGAAACATGGACCTTTATTGAGTTCATGGTTCCATAAGCCAGCAGCTGGCCTCAGGGACCTGCTGGTGTGGGCGGCGTCCTGAGTCTTGGCTGAAGCTCAGCAGGATGGTTGGGGTTGGTTCTGGGTTAGCCAAGAAGAAGCTGCTGGGTCGTCAGCTCCGGGGCACTGCATGCTTCCACCCCACCCCTCATGCCCCAGCTGTGAGCTCAGGCTCACCTCAGCAGTGGCCAAGTTCCAGGAGCTACAAGAGAACCCCCATCACCTGAGCACCTTGCAGAAAGCATCTGGCTACGCTCTGCCTGCTTATGGCCCTTTGCTGACAGCAGGTGACATTCCCGAGTCAGATGAATACAGTATGAACAGACACGGCCACTTTGCAGGAAGAGTAGGCAGTCGTGGGCATTCCAGGCTCTGCTGCATCGTTCCCGAGATACTCCTGACAGGAGCTGTTAGGTTCCTGATGCCTATGGTACATTAGAGTGCACCATTCACTCAGCTGAGTGTCTGGTTCATGTTGTAGCAGAGGACCCCGCCCACCCACCCAGTATACTTCAGTTTGTTAGCTGCCCAGAAAATAGTTCTGGTTACAATTTTTGCTACTTTTGTTTCTGAGAAGTGGCTGGTCACTGTGATGCATAGCTCATCACTACAATGCCATGGTAAGAACCAATCCCCAGTTGACAAGCCATTCTGCCTCTGCCTTTCTGTCTGCCTGACTCCATACGACCCCCAGGGCACCCTACTTGGTCTCCTTATCGGTCCTGCTCAGCTCCAGCATAAGGGGAGTCTAATCACCTCTTGTCAGGACCACTCTCACGGGAAAGGGTTTGAATGCATAACCTCTGAGCGCCTGCTGCACGAGGGCATGAGGGAGTGGATGGGACAGCACAAGCCATAGGCTGCTCTGCCTGTGCACCAAAGCTGGGAAGCACGGGGTGTGGTGGCTGATTGGCTCCTCCCCTGTGGCTCTGTGGCGATCAACCTATGGCACAATGAAGTTAAAAGTGAAAGCAAACCACTCCCTACATCTCAAAAGAAAAAGAAAAAAGAGGCCCATTCTTCCTCAGAATCCCACCTTGGTCCCCTTACTGGCCACCACAGTGGCTGCCGACACCTGTAGCATCACTGCCCACTCCTGGATCATCCACTTCCAGCCAACTGCGATGGTTCTAGCTGCCCACTCAGTGCATTTGGCCGTAGCAGCGCCCCAAAGCCTGCTTCACTGCTATGCCTGCTCTGGTCACATGACACCACCTAGTGCCCAACCAGGATGACCACCAACAACTCCTTCAGAGTTCCACATTTTGACTGAGGAGACACTGGCCTGTCAGCCCACACAAATGAGTTACCATGGCCTATACAAAGTCACCTCACCCAGTCAAGTCCTTCTCCAAGACATCAAAAAGGGGAACAAAAGGTCCATTCTGTTACCCAGATAAAAGCATTTAATATCAATTTTAAAATGCAGTCTGATAGATAACCATAGCCTCTGGCTACAAATTATAACGGCTATGGACACTGTCTTAGTTACTTTTTACTTGTTGCTGGGACAAATACTCAACACCAAAAATGAAGGAAGGAAAGGTTTATTTAGCTCACAGTTACTGGAGGTTTCAGTCCATATTCGGTGGCCCAAGGCTGAGTGGAACAGAGCAGAGAGAATCCAGTTTATGGTGGCGAAACAGCAACAATGGCGACAGAGGCAACAGAACAACCAGGGAGCAGAGAGCAACAGCACTAGTCTGTCTCTCTGTCTCTCTTTAGATTACATTCAGGCTCTCTGCCTTAGCCTATCCGCCTTAGGCCACACCCATAATCCCAGAAGTACTTAAAACACATAGTCCCAGGGATCATGGATCAAGTCTCAAACTCTAGATCAGTACTAAATCACATAATCCCAGTGACTCATGAGTCAAGTCTCAATCTGTAGAAGTCCCCGCCCATGATTATATGAGGCTTTGGGGGGACAACTAGACATAAACCATAACAGACACCAAAATAAACTCCCCCTCCTTCTGTGAGACATAAAGAAACCTGATTACCCAGGCCCACCTCAACCGGAACCTCTCTTCACCCTAGTGGGCCCAGATGAACAGGACAGACTGAGTTCTGTGAAACTAGGCCCCCAAAAGCCCGCAGTCACTGCAGAAGCCAGGACAAATCTCTGACTTTCCTAGCAGAAACTGGTTCAGAAATCCCTGTCTTTGAAAGTTCCTCTGTCAAAAAGTTACCATCACTGGGACAACTGGGACTCTTGCCTCCCACTCCTTCTGCCCACCACAGACTTGCAGCTTGGGAGGACATCTCAGCAAACATGGATTCCTATCTAAGCCACTCCCTGTGCTGCTTCTGGGAGGGGAGCTCCTCTTCAAGTTAGAAGCGACCGTCTCCTTTGCGCTGAGCCAGTCAGTCTTCCTCTCATCTAACCCTACATTTCCAACTCTGACTGCTCCCTAAAGATGACACCTGTGTCAGCCTGAGGCAGGTAACCATAATCATGAAGCTCTGAAAACTCCTCCTAGAGGTATGGGCGGAAGACTCACCTGTAGGCCTGGCCATCAGCCAACCATGCCACCTCACCATGACCCCCACTGCTCTCAGATGTCACGGGAAGCACAGTCATCCAGTCACCCTTAAGCCTCCATCTTCTGCCACTCACGGCCTGCTGGTACACCTGCACAGACCTACGGATGCCCTCCTCTGTCTTCCATTAGTTCCTGTCACCCAGCCACTCTTTCTCTTTAAGTCAGAAGATCCCAATTCTGAACTCAGAGGGTCAACTGACCTAGACTCAACCTCCAAGAGGTAAAAAAAAAAAAAAAAAAAAAAAAAAACTTACTTCCCAGTGCAAAATATCACTGCATTTCTGATTAATGACATCCAAGCTGACCGATCCTTGAGTTCACCCAGACAATGACGTTGACCGGGCCATCAGCCTCTGGGAGTGCCTAGTGGCCTCCTCGTGCTAATAGTTGGATGCAGTTGCTAAGGGTCGCCTCCCGCCTTGCCTCCCTGCTCCAACAGCCACTGCCCTTCTGATTAAAAAAAAAAAAAAAAAACTAACATGCTCACTGTTACTGCTTGTGTCTAGTTGTCCCCCCAAAGCTTCATGCCGTCATTGGCGTCGGTTCCTAGAGTTCGTGATTAATTCATGACCCAATGTTGGGGTTATGGGTGTGAGTGCTTTTCTCAGCCACTGACTGCCACTGCTGCTCAAGCCACAGTGTTGGCATCCACACCCCTCTAGCCAGCCCAAGCCCCAGCATCTGTGTCACTGGCCCTGACCTCATGCAGTACAATGGACTCTCCCCCTTTAAAGATATATGGATAGATTATATAGCAACAAAACATGACCTACACACACAGCTTATAAGTAGCTCCACAAACGTTAGCTAAAAGGTTAGCTATACATGGGGCCCAGCAGGATGGCTCAGTGGTCTAAAGTGCCTGCGTAGAAGAGCTTAGGCGGCTGCAGGGACCGTAGCTCAATCCCCGGCACCACATGCTGCGCCAGCCCTGCCCCTCAGGGCAGGCTGAACCGGCCATAAAAATAAATAATAAAAAAAAAAGGTTAGCTATACATGTAGACACTCCTGCACACACATATAACCCAGACAGATAGAGATAGATGATAGATAGATAGATAGATAGATAGATAGATAGATAGATAGATAGATAGATTGCATTTAGGACAGGAGATACAGGGTCTACAGGATCTCACTGCATAGATCAGACTCGTACTGATCTTCCTATTTTCAGTCTCCCAAAGTGCTGGGATTACAGGCACAAGCCACCATGCCTAGTCTCAATCGCCATCTCACCACGCCCTGTGGGTGGGGATGGCACCGTACACCAGGGATGGAACCCTGGCCATTGCACTCTGCTGAAGCAGGAGCCTTAGTTCACTGAACTATCAGGCTGGCCCTAATGCAGGTGTGTATTAGCTACCTCTAAAAGCTTCAGAAACCCAGTTTTAAATCGACTGGAGAATTTAGCTGGACGAGGGCTCCAGGGCTCGCTCTGAAGAAAGGATGCATTCAAACCCCTTCTCTTGGTCACTTGGGACGCTGACCAGCCCACGCATGGCTGAAGCCTAAGGACTCTGCCCCCAGGATAGCTCTGCACCTATCTCCCTTGATATTTGTGCCTTTTCAAGCTACTCACCTCAGCCCTTGCTTCCCCACCACCTGCTAGCTGTGGCTTTTGCCTTCAACTCTATGGATGGTTGCCCCCAGAAACTAGAACAATCAATCAAACTCGTGACCAAGGTTTGATGAGCACCCAAGGCACGCCGGACGCCCTGCTAGATCCGATTGGTTCCCTCACTGCCTTGCCAGAGGACTGTCACAGAACAGACAAGCCTAAGTTCTGTCTCTTCCCAAAAGCAACTTAGGGAAAAACTCTGTAGTAAGACTATCTTAGGGTCCTTGGCTAGGACCCATGCGAGGAACACTGACAGCCCTAATGTTACTGTTTCTAGTTGGGTCTTGTCTCAGAAGATTACATGAAATGCACCCAGCAAAGATTTACTGGGGAAACTAAAAGAGGGGGGAACTGTAAGTAGTACATGCCCCCCAGCCAATATACCTCATCTTGTTAGTTGCTGAAGTAGTAGCTCCAGTTACAGTTCCTGTTACCTTTATTTCTTAAACACGGCTGGTCGCTGTGAAGCACAGCTGGTCATCGTGATGTATGCCTCTGTACTTCCTGCTCGTTTATCCAGTGTAAGCCCTAGACCGGGGCCTGGAACTCTGGAAATGTTTCCCATCGGATCTGCCTCCAGAGCCTGGGTGTCCTTTCAGGGCTTCCTCTTGCCATAGCAAGGTCAGGAACTGTTTCAGAAGTGATGAACGAAGTTCTGGTCTCACAAAACACGTTCCAGTGGAGTCTTGGTTTCCAAATCCTTAGTGGCTACAATGCTAGTGTCTTCTACACTCAATAACAGACATTTTCATATTCTCTTCCTCTTGTTCAGGCCACAGCGTCTTCCCTTCCGTCTGGGGAACTTCCTACTCCTATTAGGCAAAACACTAACAAACATGGGGAGTCCTTTTCTTCCCATACATCTGATCACAAGGCCCAGTCTGGCCAATGAAAACGTCTTATCCTGGACACGGTGACTGGTCCACAATTGAGCACATGACCCAGATGTAACCACAGATTTTGTTAGTGGCTCATATAAAGTTGTTAAAGAAAATATGAAATCTTTACCTCTGGATGGTGTGAGCTGCCAATGACAATGCCTTCTGTGCCTCATGAGAATAACTCAAGCAGCCTCAAAAAGCAATGAGGAGAAACAGGGTCTTGGTGATGTCATCTGAGCGCCTGGAAACAGGGACATCTAAAGGGCACAACCAGTCCCTCTGCAGATTGTGTAAATCAGTTACAGATTAGATTGTTGCTAGGCTCCGGTTATCAGTAACAAAATGAACAAGGGGTGACACAGTCTTGCCATGTTGGCCACCATTGTTCCAGCCTATCACAGCCTACCAAAGCCACCTAGGGCACCTGGAAGCTTGGCATAGTATTTGGAGAGCACCAGGATATGCACAGTGTCTAGCTCTACCCAGAGCAACCCATCAGGTGGAAAGCAAATACACCATGCAGGTGCTCTGTGAATCTAACTTTCCTTTAAAAAAAAAAAAAAAAAATATATATATATATATATATATATATATATATATATATATATATATATCAAAGTAAAGGAGAACTGCTTTTTCCCATCATTTAATCAATAATAATTTGATTCTTGCTTATCCCTTGGGTCACCTTACCGGGTTAATATTGCCCCTTCGTTATTACAGACTGATCAAACCAGTCTCTCCAAGGACTATATGGCAAAGGCTTAAATGAAAGACAAGTGACATGATTTTAGGGCTCCAGAAGGTTCACAGCCCTCTAACAGAATTCAACATGCTCTGGGGGCTAAGGCAAAGTACTTCTCTGGGAAGCCCATATTTGGTTTCCAAACAAAGGAGAGGGATACTGAAGAAAATGTGAGAATCTGAGTGAAGTTTTAGAAGGGCCTTGGGAGATGTTTAATCAAGTAGTAAATTATGTCCATCAGGAGAACTACCTTATCTTTAGGTTGGCGATTATTGCAGGAGTGTTGAGCCTGCAACTTCCGTCTCCTTTTACCTAATTTGGGTTGGAGCCAGATGTCCTCAGGTGTGGCTTTACCTTGTCCTTTGAGGTGTCATAGCTTTGCAGGCTAACCCAACTCTCAGCTGAGATCAGTGACAAACAGAGGCTCGCTTAGTCTGAGTCCACCACCCACCTCCAGACAAGGGGCCTAAGCCGCAAGCAGACTCACATGTGAACATGAGAAACCAGTCGGTTGATATGAAATCCTGCCCAGAGCCACTTCATAATGATATCCATCATCACGCTGTAATTCAGAGAGCCTTGTGAACGATTTCCAGGGTCAGGAATTTTACTCAGCGGCACAGCACTTGCCTGGCAAGTATAAGGTCCTGACTTCAATTCCCGGTACCCCAAAAAAGGAAAAACAATGACTTGTAGGAAGGAAAATAAATATACAAAATTCTGGGTTATTATTTTCCACAAAGTCACAAAAGATTATCTTTTGCCCAGGAGCAAGAAAAAATTCTCAATAATTTTTTTTTTTTTATGTATTTAGTACAGGGTCTCATTCTGCAGCTCAGACTCTTCCCCAGCACTGGGAATGCAGGTGTGTACCAGCACACCTGGTCTCAGTGACCAGCATAGCATTCCACGAGCTGAGTCAGCACAGCATGTGGTGCCAGGGATTGAACCCAGGTCCCTGTGCTTGCCTAAGCAGGCGCTGAGTCTACTGAGCTATCTTGCTAGCCCTCAATGATCTTTTAGACCATTGCCTAAGAACATTCTTTGAAAGTAAGAGTAGAGGTTATATTCAATCAATTTATCCTAAATTCCAAATAATAAAGTCTACCTTTCCCAAGTTCCCTTCCCAAGGCACACCCAGGCATTCTAGTGCTTTGGAGTTCTAGTTCCTAGCCTGTCACCTAGCTCAGCCCCTTCCTACATTATTTACACATGTGTGCACTGCGCTCTGAGTGCAATTTGTACCATATACTCTGTCACCTAGTGAAGAGAGCCTTCATGCAGGAGTGCAGAAGAAGCTCCACAGAGGAACCTGGAAGCTCTCTCCACCATCACATCCCTCTCTGGACCACTAAACCTCTTTCTTAAAAAAAAGAATCACATCGCACCTGTTAATTTTCATGAAACTGACTACCCATGAAGCACTCACTCACTAGCCTCCTACCTGAAACAGAGATCAGCAAATAGTTGTTTTTGTTTGTTTGTTGTTTATGTTGTGTGTGAATGTGATTTGTAAGGGCCCAAGAACAAGTGGTTTATACTTCACAAGCCATCAATTTCTGCTGCAACTACTCACCCTAGCCATGGTGGTGGGAAAGTATTTGTAGACTGTATGTAAATAAACAGGAATGGTGCGTTCCAATAAAACTTTATTATTCTTTTAATCTATTTAGTACAGGGTCTACAGGTCTCACTAGGTAGCTCTCACTCACAGTGATCCTCCTGTTTTCAGCTTCCCAAGCATCGGGATTACAGCTGCGTGCCACCACCCCTAGTATCAGTCACTATCTCAGAGCACCCCGAAGGGTGGGGCCAGCACAGCACACCAGGAATTGAACTCCAATCCTTGGGTCTGTCTAAGGAGGTTCTGTAATCCACTTAGCTACCTGAAGAGCCCTTAAAACTTTATTTATAAAGGCAAGTAAAAAGTTGTATTTGGTCTGTGGTGTACAATTTCTGTCTAAGGCAACAAAACACCATGTGTCTCGACCACAGTCTTGGAGTTAGTCTATGTGGAGTCCCAGTGCCATACACAAGGTGACAGAGCCTGGAGCGATTGCTGACTCTCATACAACCTCCAGTCTATAACTAGAAAATGAAGATTGCCCAAACTTCCACACATCAGCGGAATTTTCATTCCTTCAGAAGTTTTCTGAGTGCAGAGTGTGTGGGTTTATGTGCGGTTGAGAATATGCACAATTCAGCAAAGAGCTCAGACCACACACACACACAGATCAAACTAGGGTAGAATAGTGAGAACCCTCCTAACTCAAGTAGGTTGGTCTCAACTTAAATAGGGTTACATGCCTTGGTTACTTTTCTCATTGCTGAGACAAAATACCTAGTACCCAAAGTTAAAGGAGGAGAGGTTTATTTAGCTCACTGTTTGCAGAGGCTTTGGTCCATAGCTGGCTGGCTCCAAGGCAAAGAGCAGAAATGGTCCATGGCAGTGCAGGCAAAAGGCAGCCAGCAGGAATGCAGCAGTAGCAGCAGCAACCAAAGGGCATTGTATGCCCTCCAGCCTACCTGCCCTTTGGGCCACTCCACCCACATCCTCAGTGGGGCACCCTTCACCCTACCAGCACACACTCTAGATCCAGCCACCTACCAAAAAAAAAGTCACCATAAAGCTCCACCTAAAGCTTTGCGGGGACATCTAGATACAAGCCAATAACAGGTCACTGCTAGATGAACCTATGTTGAAAGTGCTGGAAGTCAAAAACGTACTCAGCACACACTACCCATCAAATACCATGGCTTAGCAACTCTGTATACCAAGAATTAGCATTTGTCCTCCTGTTTATGGGACCAACTGGGACCTGTGATAGCTCCGACAGCCCAGTGCTGTATGACAGTGTCATACCACATATTGCTAGCCCAGGAAAACAAGACTGAAAGGCCAAACTCTTAAGCACAGCTCTTATTGAAGGCATTATCACTTTGGCACCATTGTAAAATAATAGTAATAGTAATAATAATAATAATAATAATAATAATAATGCCTTGAGTCAGTGACTGCCTATAATGCCACAAACATAGCGCTCAGATCCGTGAGTGCTAAATATCCACAACAACAACAACAACAAATTAGCTTGAAGGAATTCATGAAATGTGAGGGGAGGGTACTTAGACTTTCTCCTGAGTAGATCCGAGCTTGAGCCAACCTTGCCTGACTCTGAAGAGACAGAGGATCCCCGGCAACTTCGTATTTCCTACCTCATAAACCCACCTCATGCAGCCCTCTGGCTCCTTCGAGGTCTGTCCTCCACCCAACACACACTTCTGCTCTTGAATTTCCAAGCACAGCCTCTGATCGCTGAGTCGGCCACTGGCGATTGCGTTCACTTTTACTGATAGCAGAGAACAGAGCACGAGCAAAACCAAGAGCACAGGCATCAACTGACCTGTGGGTTGTCACTGTATTTTTATGCAAATATTTGCCATCATAAAGTTTTCTTTGCACTCATCTTGGCAAAATTACCTTTTTATTTTGCTGCATGAACTGTGTTCTCGTTTTCCAGTTTTACTGCATCAGGTAGATAAATCTTTCCCACTTTTTTCTTTCATGCAGAGATGACAAGAGGAAAGGATCCGAGCGAACGCTCCAGTCCCTCCAGAGCTCTCCTTTGCTCCCGAGGGAACGACACTAAATATGCTTAATTTTTTTTCTTTAAAAAGGGGGGGATGAACATTTCTTTGTCAGAGAGAAGCTTTTAGTCATCTTGACACTAGACTTTCATGGAGCAAAAAATATTACTAATACTATTTTCCCTCTGAAGCGCATTTGTTATCAACATGCACTTAAGCTGGTGATCCAGTCTTGCTAGGAGAGGCACCTGCTCTGCATCTGTTATCTGTTTAATACCTTAGGGATCCATCACTTCATAATTTAGTGTTAAACCATTTAGCATTTTAGCCCATCATTGCTTATATTACACACAGGATTTCGGTAATGTCTGATAAAATTATGTGTTAGCCGCCTTATGTGTGTGTAAAACTTAATAAGTCTTCCTTCCCCCCTCAAGTTTAATAACTGATTTTCTTACATTTATGGATGTGAAATTTTATTGCTCGTGGATATAGTTTGAACCTAAATCTTCATATCTTATAAATTGATTTTTAGTTTCCTTTTTGACCTTATGAATTTCAATCAGACATTGACCTCTTGTTGCTCATGAATCTGACTGATTTAATGCCTTGTAACAATAATAGTGAAAGAAGCATTATCCTACGAGCCCACGGGGTTTGCAGAGACCCATAACTCGATCTTGGAGGCCTCCAGCAATAATAACTCTTGACCTGAGACCACTCTCCAAAGCCAGCCCCCTTCACCATGCTGGGAGAGTCCTCCCCTGTTCAGGTTAACAAGGGTGAATGATGGGAAATCCTCAACAGGAGGGTGCTGGTTAAAACGCTTCTAAAATTGAACACAACCTTGATCATAAGCCAGCCACAGAGAGACGCAAGAAGCTAATTTAATCTCAATTTTATCATGACCAAAAAAGAGAAATAATAGCCTAGAGATAACTGGGAGGGAGGATTTTAAGGATTTTAGCTGGATTTTTAAAAAAGTTAAAAATTAATATTAATTGTCTTTACCAACTGTATTGTTACTCCTCTGTCTCATATTATGACTGCTGAGATTATGGTACAAATGGAAGAGTTGAAAGATGGGTCCTTTGTTTCCTGCCTGTGCTAATTTAATTTAATTGGTTTACTGAATAACTGGATATTGATGTTCATTATTCCATATTAAGGAAGACTCTTCAACCAAAAACAAAATCAGCTCTTCCCCCAAGCCCTTGTTCTTCACTTTATTATGAACATAGGAATCCAACTTTTTACTGCACAGTGATCAACATTTCTAAAATAAATAAATAAATAAATAAATAAATAGGTAAATAGCTGAAATGTGAGTTTACCTAAGAACTGCCCCTCCATGATTTGTTCTCTTGCAAATCTGAAAATCTCCCAAACTGCTACAACGTAATGCTGGCAGCAGAATGCTGACGAGAACTGAAATTACTCGGGGAAGAAGAAACCTTTTCTGCTGAGAGCGTAAGTCGATGCCCTACTTAACACACTTCCTTTGCAGATAGCAGCTACAAGAAAAAAGGAGAAAAAAGAGTCAACCATCTTATCCTGAATGAACCTCTCTTCAAATCCTATCCCGAGTTCTACCCTGAGATTCAGGGGTCTCTAAGCCTTGATTCCTGTATCTTAGTTCTACTCGCCAAACTGCAAGACACGTGGAACTGTAGCCCCTGCTTTCTGCCTGACCTTCTTTTCCATTTGCTTTCTTCCAAGGAGCTGAGAGGATTCTATCTTTCTATCTGGAAATTCCTCCTGATTGCTTTGACCAATGAAGTGTGAGTAGCGCATTTAAGAGCGGACACAATTTTACAGCTTCCTCTTTCAACTGCATATGTAAAGGCGCTCCCTACTGGTCAGGAGGGTTACTGCAGTCATGAAATGCTGCCGTGACACGTTATGCAACCTGAGACACACCAAAGAAGAAATACTATTTTAAACCAGCAATGTCTTGAGGCATTTTTTTGTTTGCTTGCTTGTTTGTTTGTTTTGTTTTTTGTCGCTGCAACATAATGAAGATGAACATGACTGGTAAGTCTACCTTCATTTGAGGGAAGATTCCTGTAGATAAATTGAGTAAAAGATTATGTGAAGCAAAAAAAAAAAAAAAGAAAGAAAGAAAGAAAGAAAGAAAAGAAAAAAGATTATGTGAAGCTAAAGCAGAGGGGACCACCTGATTCCAAAGAGCAACCTTACAAAGGAGAAATCAAATAACCTGGGTCATATCTTCAGGCTAAAGATTGCCACCAAAGGCATCCAGCTGAAGTCAAAAGCAAATCTAAATAGACCAATCTGTTAGTGATAATTAACACTTCATAACACATTAGCAATAGATAGGCTTTATCAAATATTCAACAGATACAAACGCATGAAGTCAAGCTACGAATGACAGCAAGGTTTCCCAAGAACGGTGCAAGTGAAAAGACAGCAGAGTAACACCCTGGAAACACTAAGAGGCTAATTCTAAAATTTTATACCCAATAAAAATGCAATTCAAAAATAAAAGCAAAGCCAAGCATGTTGGTGCACGCCTGTAATCCCAGCACTCGGGAGGCTGAGGCAGGAGGATCTATGAAAGTTCGAGACCAGCCTGGGCTACAAAAAGTGAGCTCAAGGCCAGCCTGAACTGCATAGCGAGACCCTGTCTCAAAAAGACAATAAATAAATAAATAAATAAATAAATAAATAAATAAATAAATAAAAGCAAAATATTTTCAGTGATACAAAAGCTGAAAGGATATAAACTCAACAGAACTGCACTATGTTAAAATGTTAAAGGATGCTTTAGAAGCCAGAAAAATTATTCCAGATGGAAACTGAAATCTATACAAAAGTCTGGCAGCCATGGAAATAATACCTGCGGGAAAATAATATACAAGAGTTTTCTCTTCCTTTTTAATCTCCTTGAAATACAAACTGTTGATGAGATTGATGCACTAGCAGTGTAGTAAAGGGTTTACTGTAGTGTAAGAGTCAAACTATGATCACAGCTATTTCTCTCAAAAGCAAATAGTTTGAAGTTTAAACAGCTCCTGTACCACATGAGAAGTGGTATTACGTTACTCAGACTATGTTAAGTGAAAGATCTATACTAAATTCTGCAAAGTAATCCATAAAATAATGAAATAATGAGCTACCCATAATAAGCCAACAAAGAAAATAAACTGAAACACTAAATAATATTTAATCTAATTAGTATTTAATCCAAAACAAAGCAGAAAGTGAGAACAAGACTGGCTGTGGTGGCATGCTTATAATTCCAGCCTTTTTGGAATGCTGTAAATGGGTGGATCACTATGAGTCCGACCCTGAACACCCCATAGATCTTTCCCTAAAATACAAAAAAAAAAAAGTAAGAACAAAGATGAGATGAGACTAATGGAAATAAAGGGACAATACAGTAGCTTTAAACATACCTACATCCATGTTCATATTAAATGTAAAGGGTTCAAATATTTAAAGACAAATCTAGAGACACTGAATGAAAAGGCAAGCCCAGGATTTTTCTGCCTGCCAATACTCACCTTAAGAATAATAGGTTAAAAGAAACAGGATGTATAAAGAGAGGCCCTGTTCATGCCAATCAAAAGAAAGAGTAGCTCTAGTCACCAAAACTTTAAATAGCTGTTCTTTGAAATTTATCGTTGAGAGAGTGAAAAAGCAAATTACAGGCTGGGAGAAGATATTTGAAATCCATACATCTGATACAGAGCTTGTATGTAGAACACATTGAGGATACTCAAAACCTCAAGGAAAAGTCAAACAGTACGAAGAGATTTAGGCAGACGTATTACCAAGTAATACGTGGATAACAAGCAAACCCACAAAAGGATGTTCAATGATATTAGATATCAAAGAAACTCAAAATCGCCATGAGCTATATCAGTGCACACATCCTGACAGAAAGGACAAAATTAAAAAGACTGAGGACACCGAGTGTCCACACTAAGAATGGGAACATCACATATAATGCTGTTGCGAATGTTAGCTGGTATCGCCTCTTTGGAAAATAGCGGGGATGTTCTTTAAAAACGAAGTATGCACCTACCATATGATATAAGCATTTTTTTCTGATGTATTTAACCAAGAGAAACAAAGCCACATGTTCATGAATGAATGTTGATAATATCCTTATTTGTAGTAACCCAGAATGGAAACCGTGGACGTTCTGTGTCATGTTCATACATTAATAAAGATGAAGGAACTGCTAAAACACCTTAGGGAAACACAATGAATCTCTACAGTATGCCTAGAGACAAAAGCCAGACAAAAAAAAAATCTTAAGTACATACTATATTAATTTATTTTTTGGGGGGGGAGGGTCTCCAGGGTGTTCAGAGTCTCAATACTAGATCAGACGAGTAGTGATCCACCTGTTTACAGCCTCCCAAGAGCTGGGCTTACAGGTTCACGCCACCACACCCAGTCTCAATTGCCCTTTCAGCAAGCCCTGGGGGTGGAGGGGGCATAATTTGTTAATTTTTTTAGGAAAAAGCCCTAAGCCGTACAAATAGATCAGTGTTTGCTTGAGCTTGGAGAAGCAGGTTTGGGAAAAGGAAGGAGGATAATTATCAAGACCAGTGATGGATTTGTTCATTAGCTCAATTGTGGACAGAGTCTCCTGCGTGTCTACATATGTTCAAACTTACCAAACTGAACAACAAAATATGCACCATTAAGAGTATGCTAATTAATGTTCAATCAATGTATTTAAAAGAAGAGGGAGGAGGAGATTGGGTTGGGGGAGCAGAGGCCGCCAACACAAGAGCAGGTGCAGCGGCACCTGGCCCCAACCAGATGCCCCTTGGGCTTCTCTAGCTGGACTGAGTCACATGCCTCTGCCTTATGCACAAGGGAGGGTGACAGGTAGTGTCCCAGGTGTGCACCCCTGCCCTAAGATGTGGGCTCTGCATATGGGAGACAGAAAGAGAAGAGGTCGACGGGCAGACAGTAGGCACCCAACAGCATCGCCACCCAAGTGTGGGATGATTGCTGTGCGCTCAGCTCAACATTGAAAACAGGCTGTTTCACTGAGAAAATCAACCTCCCTCTGTGTGAAAACCCATGGGACACAAAGAGGACTTTGCCCATCAGACCATGAAGACAGCGGGGTGCCTGGGTGGCCTAGAGTGGTCGGATTCTGTGGGCTGCAAGCAAAGAAAAGCAACCAGAACATCTAAGAAAAAAAAAAAAAATTAAACAAGAGATGGAGGAGGAGAAGGAGAAAAGGAGAGAGAGAAAATAAAATGTTCTGCCCCACGTCGCTGAGAACATCAAGAGCAGCAACTTCTGGGCACGGAAAGACCCCATCCTCCCTGCTGGGTAGGGAGCAATTCTCACAGTTAGCTCTGGCGTATGTGTTGGAAGTTCTCACACAAATCCAGCAGAATGAAAAAGAGTGCTTTTGACCTGATCGCTGAAATCTTGTCTGCCTGAGGTGGGTCGCGCATCCATTCCTGAGTCATATCTGCAGCCAGGAGGGTGGAATGGGCCGACTGACCCAAGGCGGCCACCCCTGCAGTCATATGTGGAAGCTGACCCCATCCACTTGATTCGGGGCTTCAGGTAGGAGTGGTCCCCCAAGGCCAGTCAAGCTGCTGCTCTGGAAGGAGGAGGCGCAAACCCCTCGTTTTTTCTCCCTGCACAACACAACTGCGCATTCCACACTCGGGGTATCTGATACTGATGCCGGTCTTCATGCTCACATCTAGGAAGCCAACCAGGGAAGAACATTAAGAGCCACTTGAAACCTCTCCAGGGTTCCCTGAGCAATGCCTTGACACATGGTAGTCCAGGGAGCTCCAGGGTGACCACAGCCCCTCAGGGCCCATCTTGGGGGGGGGGGGACATCACAAGAAATGAAAATGAAAAGATCTCTGGTGCTTTTAAAACGAGACACTGGCATGAGGTAACTGAAACCCGCAGCTGTTACTCTATACTCAAAACTATTAAGAATGTCAATATGATAAGCAATAACCTCCTCTACATTTTATCTCTACCTTTCAGTCCCTACAATTTTTCAATAACATGCTTTACTGTTTGCATTATATAAAAAATGAAAATCTCTACCTTTTAATTCACACTATCTTCTTTCAGCACCAATCATTTTCATCACTTGCATGATATTGCAAGTTTAAGATTTTCAAGTTCACTGTACTGTAACATCTTCTAACTCAGTAGTGTCCCGAATTTTCTGTTCAAGGAGATTATGGGACTACAGAAGAAAGGGATTGAGGATGTACAGAGTGGCTAAGGAGAGTCACCTAGAGAGAAAACATGCTCTCAGGATTTCACAGAGAGCAAATTGGTCAAGCAATGGCCATGATTCATCCAGATGGCTGACGCTGTACAGAACGCTGTACATGGTTTCAGGGTAAATGCTGAAGGGTTTTTGGCTGACCTTATAAGATACAAAAGTTACATTTTTTGTTATATAGGTCTTTCTTTAATATAGCCATGAGGTATAAAAAGTAAGGCCAGGGCCCGGCGGGATGGTTCAGTGGTCTAAAGCTCCTGGTTGGGGAAGCTTGGGCAGCTTCAGGGACTATGGTTCGATCCCTGGGACCACATGCTGTGCAAGCCATGCCCTCGGGGCAGGCTGAGCCGGCCATAAAAATGAGTGAATAAACAAACAAAGGTTCTGAAACAAGAAAAAAAAATAATAAATAAAAAACCCTAATAAAAAAAAAGTAAGGCCATATTAATATGCTGAGCTGTAAAAGGCTCAAGTCAACATCTTCTGACATTGCCGGTTCTGCTGATAACCCACTACTATTATAGGCTATAGAACTATATATACAGCTACTTTCTCTTAGTTCAATGAGGAGAAAGATTTGTACTAACAGAGTTTGGAAAAGATATCATGTCTGCATCTTGTACTCTGAACAACTACTACAAAGACAGCAATATGCAGTGTACTGATGAGCGTAACTGTCCTACTGACCTGTTTTGAAACTGTCCGTTATTTCTTTCACATCAAAATTAACAAAATTTAAAAGAAAAGATTTTCAAGTTCAGAGAATGGTGAAACACTGGCTGGACAGCCTAGAGTCTGACTGTCCCTCAAAGTCACCTGGGTGCCCCTGGCAACAGTACCCTCCACAACATGATTTCAAGGCATTCGATTTCTCTAAATGACATCAAATTATTCATAAAAGATGCAATGTGAATTATAGATAATTCAATCAGTATTTATTTTTCCTGGTCTTCTGCGAGCCTTTCCTGGTTCTGTTTTCTAGGATTCATTGGAAATAAGTTTTTAGGAGAAAACTCATGATGTCTGGGACTCTTTTTTTATTCCTTCATTTCCTTTCCTCTTCAGCCATAGTACTTATAATGGCAGAGTGCTAGCTGACTACATAAATTTGCTGTTCTCTGTGTATCCCGTAGTTGCCTGTCAAAGCAAATAAGCCTGCTCTGCATTAGAGCTTGGAAATTAAATTGTAGGAGAGCGAGTCCCTCTAGTTAAGGGAAACCAGAGTGGGAGAATCCATACCCTCAAGGAACCAGCCTCCAGGACATCTGCATCTGGGACAAGTAGACAGCCTGGGAGTGGGAAGCGAAAAATCTTCCAGAGCCCATTTAGATCCTCAGGATCCTAATCAGTTTTATGCAATGTGAAAAACATCTGCTTTAAAAAATATTTCACCTTAGCAAGATTGTGACTGCAAAAGTTAATTCTCACTGATATTATTAACATAACTAAAAAGCAGATCTCATTTCCGACTTCACTTTCTTTACCCCTGAGCCATAATCTTAAGTGGAACTCGAATTGCTGAGGGAGTCACTCCTAAGACCCAGAAAGCACGGTGACAGACTGGGGCTCTGAGCTACCTTGGAATGTCGTTTTCGTATTTCCCAGAAGACTTTATAGTTACCCCAGGTGATTGTAGCAAATATTATTGAATGCTTTGATATGAATTTTAAGTTGCTACTACTTGACATCCGTTATCTTTCTTAACCCATCCACCTCCAAGAGGCCTTTTCTACGCTTATTCTGCAGATGTCAAAACTGAGCTTCAATCAAGAAACTTGTCAATTAAAATTCATTATGTTTTGCACATACATGTTACAGTAAATAGATGATGCTTTCAAAAATTTTCATCCATGCATTATATACAGGATTTCTCTCTCACACTACCTATCATGTAGGTATCCCAGCTTTTGAAAATTCAAGAGGAAAAGATGAAAGAAAAATATCTACTGGGTGCCTAAACGTGCCATGCCCTGTGTTTGTGCCTCCCATGGTATCACCTTTTGTCGTCAGCACAGCTCACCCCGGTTGTGTAACTAACACCAGATGCAAGCAGTGGGCAGAGGTGGGGATGGAACTCGTGTCTCTGAACCCACAGCTCTGAACACTGGTTTGTGAAAGACAGGCCCAGTTCCGCCCCTCACTGATGGTGTGAGCTTAGACACGCATGAAGTTCTCCACACCGCAGCTTCCTCCCCATGTGTCCTATCTTCTAGTGCCCCATGGTTTCTCCGCGGACCAAATGAGACAAGGCGCACAGAGGCACGTTCTAATAGCCAATGGCCTCTAAGTCAGTTACAGCAATCCAGGCCCCAGTGAATGCCCGTCGCACGTGAAACAGGACCAGATTGTGTGTAATACTGAGGAGGTGATGCTGTGATTTGTGAGACTGGTTCATAAACCGCTGGGCCCCTGGGTCACTCAGGGGAAGCCATCCATCATGCCACGAAGTCACTCAGACCAACTCAGAAAAGCCCAGGTTGGAGGTTCTGATGCCTCCTGCTGATCCCGAGCGACCAGGGCAGGCCCTGCCAGGAGGTCTTCTTGGAACCGGCCCTCGCAGCTGCTAGGGGCCAACCTCCAGGAGGCAGCAAGCCTGGCTGACTGTCAGGGTGCAAAACAGGGAGCAATCTCCACTCACAACCACCCAGTTTGACCACCTCAAATTCTACACCCACAGAAGCCACCCAGCAATGCATGCTAATTGCTGCTGACGCTCATAAGGTCTGGAACAATTCATTATGCAACAATAAATACCTAATACAGAATAGTACTCAAATGAGCTCTTCGCAGGAGTCAAAGGCCAATCCTTTCTGCTCCCCCAAAAACATTTTTCTTCTAAAGGAAGGTCCTTTGTAGTCAATTGTAAGTCCTCTGGCGCAAGGTAAGATACGAAAATAATAATAGGATATACAGGGGTGGGAGCTTGGAGCTTAGCTATTCCGGTGAACACGTGCTGTATTCACACACACACACACACACACACACACACACACACACACACACACATCATTGAGAAGTTCAAAATCCCATCCCAAGCCACCAGCTTGGGCAACTGCCCTGATGTAACTATAAATCAGCAACTGCTTTGCATTTTCAATATCCACTGGAAATCCCACATACGGTATCTTTCCCCACGATCCCCACCATCCAAGGGCTTCGTTTCTCTTGCCCTGTTTTCTTCCAGCAACACAAGACAATGAAAGTGCAGCACGCAAAGTCATATTTCTAGCGGAGAATCTGTCTTTTCCTCTGTGCTGTCTCTCCCAGTGGAGGCACGCGGGGAGCCGGCATAGGCTTAATATTTTTATATTAACAAGACTCATCGTGGTAGCGGCCCTCTGCAACCTAGCAGTCACATAAAAATAAATCACTATCTTATCAACCTGTACACACACGCCAGGTTCTGTCACCCTGTACAAGACTCCTCATCCATTGTTGGGGGAAAAGTTTCAGAGCCTCAGAGAAGTCCTTGGTTAGCGCAAGGGCAGGCGCAGGCGGACGTGCTCAAACTTCCGGTGAGCCCAACTGGGTGCGTAATGGAGCAGGCTACGCTGCCCGTGGGAATCTAATGGATCTAGCACATTAGAAAGGAATAAGTGGGCTGAGGAGAGAGCTCAACCATCAAAGCGCCTGCCTGGCAAGCCCAACGGTCCAAGTTCAATCACCAGTGCCGCAGGCCATGCCAGCCCTGGAATTCCAGGTGCATTGAAACCGGCCATACCTAAGAATATCCCCTCCAGGTCACAGCTCTGGGGACCCACTTCCTCTGAGCAGGTACCACCCCTAAAGCCACAATCAGTGATGCTCATTCATGGGCTGATCTCCCCAAAGGAGTATAGTGCCCCTCTGATCCAGCTGCCTTCCAAACACCCTATCTCTGAACGTGAGATTTTGAGGGGTACGTTTTAGATCTAAATCCATGCCTAACACATGACAACCCTGTCTAGTCTCCCCCAATGCACCGTCATTGGAAAGTGAAGATGAGTGAGTCGCTCTCTCAAATGAAAACCTATTGCATTAGTCAGTGTCTTGGTTACTCTTCTTTTGTTGTTGGGACAGATACCCAACACTCAAAATGAGGCAAGGAAAGGTCTATTTAGCTCACAGTTACTGGAGGTTTCAGTTCATATTCAGCTGGCTCCAGGCAGAGTGGCACATGGCAGAGGGCAACCTTCCATGGCAGCGGGCAAGAGCAAGAGCACAGGGAGAGCTAGCAACAGCTTAAGCAGCTAACTTCTCTTCCTACCTTACATTGAAATGCAGATCACCTGCCCCAGAGGAGGTGCAGCACCCATTTCCACAATAATCATGAATTCCAGAAGCCACCCATGACTGTGTGAGGCTTTGGGGAAACACCTGTACAAAAACATAACAGTCAGCATGGCCTCCCTGGGCTCAAAAATTTGAGAAAACCAATGTAAAGAAGGAAAGTTGTATTTGGGGCTCCACATGGTGTCAGTCCATAGCAGCCTTTCTGATGGGCTTGAGGTGGTCACAGTGGAAAGGCATGGGAGAGACATGTCCCTTCAGGACAACCAAGAAGCAGAGGGACAGGGAAATACCCAGAGAGAAAGATGGGCTGGGGCCTAATATTGTCCCGAACATCACACTCCTGATCCCCACAAGGAGGTTCCACCTCCTGTTTCTGTCGCCGAACAACAATGCCTTCAGGTTATGACTTCATCAATGAAATTTATGAAGATAAAGTTCCCTGATCCAATCACTGCCTGAACACTCCCCCACTCTGAGCACATGAGACTTTCGGGGACAGTTTAAGTCCAAATCAAAATGCCTACAAGGAAAGAAGCACAAAAGTCGAACACATAGTTGAATACATATACGGTTAACTCTCCCGATCCACAGAGGACTGGCCCACAATCCAGGAAGCTGAGTCCCTTCAGTGAAATGGAGTGTTGGCATCCAACCTATGCTTTTCTTTCCATATAATCCAAATCATCTCCAGATCGCTGGTGATACTTGATAAAGCACAAACATAATTTTCCAATATTTTTGATCTGAAATTGGGTACATCCACAGTTGCGGAAAATCCCCTTGAGCTCTGTGGGAGTGTGCATGTTTTGTGCACCATAATTCTGTAAGCCAGGATGGACAAATGTTTTCTGTAAAGTACTTGCTAGAAAATATTTTAGGTTTTATGGACCGCGGGATCTCTGTCGCAACTACTCAGCTCTACCACTGAAATATTCATACAGTGAAAGCAGCTATAAATGGCACTTTGCGAAGGGGAATAGCTGTGTTTCAAGAAACATTTGTGGGGCTGAGGATGTAGCTCTGTGGTAGAGCGTTTGACTAACATATGTGGAGGCCTGGCTTCCCTCTCCTGATTGGCAGATAGATAGATAGATAGATAGATAGATAGATAGATAGATGATAGATGATAGACAGACAGACAGCAATGGGTCTGTGCCCCTGCAGTGGTCTACGGGGTTGCCATAGCAGCGAGTCAGCATGGCACAGGAATCCCAGAACCAACCTTAAGGAACCGCTCCTAGACTGGCTTCTGTTCCCCTCCCGGGTTATTGGGAACTTCCTCCTTTGATTTTCGCATGCGCCAACCCTCCCCCAACCAGCACCTGCTGCATCACTGTACCCATGTGAACTCCCAGCGTTCAGGGCTCTTGACGTCACGTCATCTCTACCTCTATAACAGCACGTGGCACGTAGTATCCTTCAGCAAATATTTTTGAAAGAATAAATAAATGCCGTACTGTGTTCCACCAGTGATTTCATGGATTCTCAAGTAGCTGTAGTTATCAACCAAGAGACAGCCAATCATGTCTAGAAATATTTTTTGCTGTCACAATTGAAGTACTACTGGCACTAGATAATGAATAAAGGGTAGATTGCTAAATATTCTACAATGCATGAGAGAGACCCCAAAACAAAGAATTATCCAGCCCCAAATATCAATAGTGTTAAGACTGAGAGATCCTATATATAGCTCAATGAAATGAAATTAAGCTTCACGAGGTGTACCAACTTTCAAATGCATATATTATGTAACCCCTGAAAACTTAAACAAATAAAATATTTTCCCCCTCACATAAATAGAAGCCAATGTTAGGAAATCCATGGCTGCTAAACATCCCATATAATATTCCATGTCTTCTGCTCAGACAACCAAAGACTCGTTGCCTCACGATCACAAGATGGCTGCATCAGCTCCTGCATAACTTCTCTGTCCCAGGAAAATGTGGCTGGCCCTGCCCCCAGCCCTCTGGAACTTCCTAAAGGCTATTTTCAATGCCTTCATTTATATTTATATTGGTCACAAGTAGCTGTATCTTCAAGGAAGGTTGAGAAGCACATAATTTTTGAACTAAAAGTCACAATGAGGCCAACCAATTGTTCTGTTGGCAAAGAGAAAGTGCTACAGTTTGTGTCTAGTTGTTCGCCCAAAGCCTCATGCAGTCATGGGGGAGGGACTTCTAGAGTTTGAGATTAACTCATGATCCAGTGGGATTATGGGTGAGCCACTGGAATTATAGGTTTTTAGCACTGCTGGGATTATGGGTATGAGTGCTATACCCAACCTGAGGGAGAGAGCTTGAATGTAATATAAGACAGATTCTCTCTCTGTCTCTGTCTCTGTCTCTGTCTGTCTGTCTCTCGTCTCTCTCTCTCTCTCTCTCTCTCATCATTGTTGCTATTTTACCACTATGAACTGGGTGCTCTCTGCCCTGTGCCCCTCAGCCTTGGAGTCAGCCAAGTATGGAGTGAAACCTCCAGTAACTGTGAGCTAAGGAAACCTTTCTTTCCTTCATCTTGGGTATCAGGTGTTTGTTCCAGCAACGAGAGAAGAGTAACTAAAGCAGAAAGCAGAAGTGGATCCTGGGGATATGGCGACAGCTCAGGGGCAAAAGCACCTGCCTGGCAAGCATGAGGTCCTAGTTTCAAGCCCTAGCTAAAAATAAACAAACAAACAAACAAATAACAAAAGAAAGTGGATATGGTATAGATATCTAGGTTTTGTACCACAGGCCTCCAGTCTAGAATCTTCACCCCTAAGGGGGCCAGGGAGATGCCTCAGTGGAATAAGCACTTGCTTGCCTGGTAAGCTCAAGGACCTGAGTTCAATCCCTGGTATCACAATCAATCAATCAATCAATAAATAAATAAACAAACAAATTTTTCACCCCTAAGAATTTTTCACAAGTCATGAATCTAAGAATGTTCATCACAATATGGTTAATACAGGAAAAGAACAACAGCAACTACCTATGTGTTTGGAGAAGACTGAGAGGCCCGTCCAGGCCCCATGAAGGAGCTGGCGCACTCTCATCTCTCACAGCAAGGAGAGTTGGCTCGGGCAGCCCACACCTCCCTCGAGGCCCCTTGACACCGCCATGGCTGCCCAGCTCCCCCTCCCTGCTCCTGCCCACCCTCTCCCTTGGTAAATCACAGGTATCAAAGAGCTGTCTCCACCCATGCTTCTAGGAAAGACGGGCTTCGCTCCACATGCGTCACTGACACTGACCGTTTAGATTAACATATAAACATACAATAATGAAAGTCAGTTAGAACTGAGCAAAGTTATCTGCTATCATATTGACAAGCTGTCTGAGATCTCTCATTGAATGCAAGGGAAAAAAAAAAAAGGAAGTTGAACAACGTTATGGATAATATGCACTGAATTGTATAAAGTGAAAGTAAAGGCTAGAGAGATAGCTCAGCTGTCTAAGGCCCTGCCTGGCAAGCACAAGGACCAGGGTTCGATCCCCAGCACCACCATGCTGTGCTGGCTGACCCATTCTGAGCACACTGTACCAGCCACCAAAACCAGGCATGGTGGCACACACGTGTAATCCCAGTGTGCTGGGGAGGCTGACACAGGAAGACTGCTATGAGTCTGAGCTGCATAGCAAGACCCCGTATGCAATTTTAAAAATTAAAAATTAGACAAAAAATTAAAGGCCAGACCTTCATCTGCTTACATGGATTTAGAAAAAGTCTAGAAGAATACAAAAGAAACTGTTAGTATTTATTTCTTCTGGGTATATTTCCATCTTCTCTTCTTCAGTACTGAGTTAAGACAAAATATGTTCTTTTTTTTTTTTTTTTTTTTGTGGGACCGGAATTCAAACTCACGACTTTGCATTTTCCAGGCAAGCATTTGTGCCACAGAGCCATCTCCCCAGCCCCAAAATATGTTCTTAAGACTTAAAACTTCGTACTGAAGTCAGGTGCAGTGGTACACAGCTATCGTCCAGACACCTCGGGAGGCTGAGGCAGCTGGGTCTCTTGAGCCTGGTTGGCAACTACACTGGGCAAAATAGGCCTTATCTAAAACAAAAAATAAAAATATTCATCTACTCCACACGATTCGATGGCAAGATTTGTTTTGATTAAGACAGTAGTGGCTACAAAAAATTTTCAACTTTAATGAATGAAGTCGAAAGCTTAAATTCAATTCCAATCCTGCCATTGACCAAGTCTGCATAGGTAAGGCATTCCACTTACAAAGTAAGAGTTGAAATGATACATGAACCTACCATGCTCTCTGAGGAATAAATGAACGCACATGCATAGGCATTCTGTGAACCATAAATCTCTAAATTATACTCGCTGTTATTACCACTGATGATGAAAAACATATATCAAAGCTTTAAATGTAGATACAAATTGAATGCTATTAAGTGGCCTGCCACCACCATGTTCCCAGGATACAAACAAGAAGGAGTGACTGTGACCTGAACCATTTGCAAAGACTAGAGGATGCCGGATGTGGTCTAGGGAGAGAAACAGGAAGACAGAAAAGTGAGTTTGCGGGGAGGAAAAAATGGCCGCCACCTGTGGCTCAGACCACTCGTCAAAATGATAAAATAAGACATGCACAATGCCTACAACCATAGGGCTCATAAATCTGTGGGGTTTTCATTGCGTGCTTGCCTGGCACCAGCCACTGAGCTAAGACTAGGCTATATATATCCAGTAGGTCGTCAGAGCCTTAACTTGATCCAAGTCTGTCAGGCATCTCTGTTATCATGCCCATTTGACAGATGAGAACAATGCAGTTAGCAGTTATTCGTGGAAGACCACATCGTTAGTGATGAGCAGGAATTTAAATCAAACCCAAGCCCACGTAACTCCAGACTGTGTTCATAACTCACTTTCCTGTGTGCCTCTCTGACACATAGCTACATGCACGACTACATGTACTAGGAAGGCAAAAATGAGAATATCCACAAAAGCCACAGGACTAGGAAGAGAACGTGGAAATCTTCAAGCTCAGTTGGAGCTTGGATGGCAAAGACTGGCTCATAAAAGCCCTCCTTCTTCCCCAGTGGTACGTAGCTCATTATGTAAATTTAAGTAAAAAAAAAAAAAAAAAACACCCCACTTGTTGGATCAGCATAGTGGGTGTGTCTGGGAGGGCTTGAGAAGAGCCATCCCGGGCATGCGTGGGGCCAGCCAATAGGGCTGAAGCCTCAGTGGAACAAGGGGAAGTAAAGAAGAAAGGCTCACTGCGGTTGCATCAAAGAAGCTCATCTTGGTCCCCACCTTCACCTTCGATGTCATCTCCTGGCTCCCGGCTCAGACTCTCCAGCCTTTCACAGAAGACCCAGCAATATCTGAAACAGACGGGACTCTTCAGGGAGCCCCAGATCTTCCACTGAACACCCCGTGATAGCCCTTCTTCCCACTTCCACGCTTGACTCTGCCGACACCCATTATAAATCTACCTTGTAAATTCTTACAGACTTATATGTCTTCCATTAAATCTGTTTCTTTAATGAGCACTACTGATACATCCCTAAATCTGCTGTGGGTAGAAAAAAAATTGAAGTGTTACGCCACTACTGGTATTCAAGAAGTAGGCCACAAGATAGCACCACAATCAAACGTCAGAAACTTAGGGCAGATGCCGAGCTCCATTGGTTCCTATTCCAGACCTACTGACGCTGAAGCTTTTCTGCAAGGGCCAATGCAGTTCAAATGCACCTAAAAGTTTAAGGAGCACTGTCCAAGCGATTCCTTGAAACCTAAGGCTGAGGGTAAGAGAAACTTCCCATGTGCTCTTCTAGACTACCTCAGCCTACAGTGCTCAGGGTACCACGGCCACAAGCCGGGCACCATGCTTTGCAAGGAGTATCGCCACTAAAGACTGTCATCAGGCTGTCGACTCACCAGCATCACTTCCAGTAGGGGAGGAAACTCATCTGAGTTAATCCCTTGGCCAGTCTGCCATAACTAACAACTTGGCAAAACCCAAGGCTGAGAATGTGAGGCGGCTGCCACTTGATTCTGCACGCTTCTTTCTCTTGCACCACGCTGTGCCCGCTCACTGCTGAGGCCTCCTGGAAGGAAGAAGCCCATCTCTGTGAAGGACTTAAGGCTCCTGATACACACGAACTACGAGGAGCGGAGAGCTGAGTGCCTATAATGAGATCTGAGCCGCTGAACTCTCAATCAGCAGAAGTGTGGCTCTCTGCCGAGGACTTCCAGGGCCAGCTCCCACCCGCGCCCTGCACGCATGTCTACAACTTTCCTCTCCCATCAGTCCATGGTTCACCAAATGAAATCTTCCCGCCAGTCCACACAAAATATAATTAGAAAGCTGAATCTGCATCCCTGAGTCCAATACGGGCCTCCAAAGTCTCACATAAATGATGCAGGGCTGGCCACTGTTTTCAATTATCTGTGCCATTGCTGCCTTCCTTGGCACTCATAACTGTTAACTGCATTACACGCAATTGAATTCAAAATATTTGTGCAGCAATTATATGGATTCATCAAGCCTAATGGTACAGTCACGATTTCTTGGGTGCCCATCAGCACTGCTCAGAAAGGGGAAAATTGGCAAATAGAAATATGGCCCCACCAGCTGACAGTGATACCACAAACATTGCGCCCGATGCCTTCTTATTAACCAATGCCTATCAATAGGAAACAAATTAGAAGGGCCTAATAGCACTGACCCTACCTCATCCAGCACTCTATGTATTCTTCATTAGAGTTCAGATATATCAGGGGAGCGCTGCCCAGCAATCAGTGAGCTAAACCATGTGGGGTTGAGTCTTTTGTTTACAAGTTTAGTTTCTTTCTTCCTTTCAGACAGCCCCTCCTTCTGGGTGCCGTCGCATTTGGGCACTTTGGATGTCCAACCCCACACTCTGGACCCACCTCCAACTTTGCCAATCCTTCCCACCGCAAGAACTCATAACTCTCTTCTCTACCTCAGAGATTGTGTTCTCCCTCCTAATCCCTCTCCTCCTCCCTTTTTTCCTCTCCTCCCTTCTTCCTCTCTGTTGCCGAGTGTCTAACTGACAGCATTTGCACTGAGCCACATCCTCAACCCATATTTATTTTGAGACAGGGTCTCACTAAATTGCCCAGGCTAGGCTCAAATTTGTGATCAAATTGCTGGGATTACAGCCACACACTCCCACGTGCAGTCTCCCAGTTTCACTTCCTCTGCTGTAAGAGTTTGCTCAGTGAGGGACTTCAGGCCCTATGGTGAAGCCTCAAATCAATGAAGAGCAAAAGTTGGAGGATACACACTCAAGCACTCCCATCTTTCACAGTTCCTGTCACTCACGCATCACACAACTCCTTAGTCTTCAAGAGAATGTAGTCCCAGAAGCCCACCGTGAAAGGCACCCACCAATCCGTTCTGGACTGACTTTATTCAGTTTCCTGTCTCATTTTCCCCAGTCCTACATTTTGGGCTTCCTTGACTCATCTTCCTGCACCCCAAACCTTGGCACAGGGTCTGCTTTGAAAGATACCCAGGCATTGTTCTCTGCTTTTAACGCCCTGACACCACCCCTTAGAAAATTTGGTGAAGGTGAGAGGCAAAAATCACTGTAGAAAATGGGTCACTGTCCTGAGTTGGATACATGACACGGGCTCCTCCACAGCTCCTGAGTCTGCGGGAGCTGAACACACACACACACATTCGAAAAGTTTGCACACTATGTACTCCAACAAAGTTAAGGCTGGTGCGGACTATATCCGGTTTCCAGAAACAGAAGCTTCCGGGAGGCAGCAGAAGTTCCGGTTTCCCGGGCAGGGACTTCCTGCTCCAGGCGGCTGAGTTCAGACCCAGCAGGGAAGGTAACAACATGTTCATTACAGCAGCTCCTCCACAGACTAGTTTTGGTGCTTTTCCTGGTTTTTCTGGCCCTCTGATGCTTCTCTAGATCCTCTAATAAATTATTTTTCTTTTAAATAAGCCAGAGATCATTTTCTGTGGTTGAAGCTAAAAGAGCAAACTAATATAATGTGCCACGTCTTCTTACATATAAAATAACAAAGATACGTATTGTTATATTGTCTGCCACAGGAAAATTCAGAGAATCCAAATATCCCTCAATAAGAGTCTAATCAATGAAATGTCAATAGCTTAAAAATAACAAGATAGGGAGCAGGGAGATAGCTCAGGGGCACAAGTGCCTACCTGGCAAGTGCAAGGTCCTGAGTTCGATCCCCAGTTCCACAAAAATAAAAATAAAAAACAAGATAGCTCTGAATGTGCATACATAGAACTGTTCCATGATTAAACTTAACAACAAAATACATATATATATATATATATATATATATATATATATATATATATAATTGTGTGTGGTATTCTTTTTGTCTTAAAAATGCATATAGATAGCTATGTTAAGCTATTATATATATATTTGAATGTATATGTATATACCTAAATGTAAATAAATATGCTGCATGTATTGCATGTCTCCAAAAGAGTCTGGAAACATATTTTATATCCTAAGCAGAGGGAAAAATCATGTATGGAACCAGGTCTTACAAATCCTTATGTATTCTTCTGAATCTTTTTGAGTTGACACATATGGGCATGTACCTGCTATTCAAAAGTGAATAAACTTTAAATGTAAACATGTAAATGAACTTAAAAGTCTGAAATGAGAGAAAAGAATAAACAAATTCCCGGACCCTGACACAGCTCATCTAAGGTGACATCAAAGGCTTTGTATTTTTAGCGACTAGCTCAAGGGACTCTGACACCCGAGTGCACTTCTGAAACCCTGGTCCAGGTCCTCACAGGCCAGGAGTGATGACTGCCTTGTGCTGCTTACGGTGTGTGTGCATGGATGTCCCCTGCCTCCAAAGCTTCCTGCAGTTATGGGACAGGCTGCTGCAGTTTGGGGCTGATTCATGAGCCAATACTGGGATTGTAGGCATGAGTGCCACACCCATCCTGGGGCAGGGAGCTGCATACAACATAAGGAAGGGAAAGGCTTTGCCCTCTGCCACTGCTCTTCCCTTGTTGCTCTTGTTATTTTCTACCACCATGAACTTCTGCCCTCTGCCTTGGAGCCAGCCAAGTATGGACCGAAACCTCCACCAACTGTGGGCTATTGTTAAACCCTGGTTAATTTGGATGTTAGGCATTTTGTCTCAGCAAAAGTAACCAAGATAGTGCTCCTCCCTATTGCCCAGATCTCTACATGAGGCCTGAGTTAATATCATATTTATAAGCTGATAATTTTTGAAAGAGAGAGAGTGCTGGGAAGAAGTGTATTCCTTGGCATCCAAAGACTTTGCCTCTGTGAGAAAGGAAACATCAATATATTGACAACAGCAGAGTTTCTCACAAAATTTTCACTGCTCAAGGGCAAAGGTTCTTCTGTTACCACCTTTCCTATCTTTCCTGGCATATTAAATGGAGACCAGCAAACGCTCATAATCCGTTTTTAATTTCTACATCCTGCCCCACACATGCACCCCAAGCTCATGCCCACATTATTGTTAGCTCTCAGAAAACTTAAGGTCGTTGGAATGTTTTCCACTAGAATATATTTTGGATTTGAAAATAAAGGTCACTCTTTGAAAGTTGAATGGTCACTATTCTCAAGGAATGCTAGAATCTCTGCTCTTCTCAGCTAAAACGCCCCTTGCCCTATACCAGCTTTTGTCTTCTCCCTATTTTGTTTTGTTTTTTAACCTTCTCTCTCTGGGCATCATGCCAACCATGTAAAGAAGCGACCCAATTTATCAATCTCTTATAATCTCTTAAAGCCTCTGCCATTTCAAACCAATTTATTTTTACACAGCATCTTGCATAAAAATTATCTCAAAATACTTTGCTGAGAAGTAAAATTATGATAAAACAGTATAAGCGTTTTAAAATTTCTTGCTGGTGAAGATCAAGAGTTAAGTACATCGCCATAATTTCCTGTAAGTTCACTGCTCTTAATGTAAGAGTTTTATTGTTTTAGCAATTCCTGTCTTAAAGAACAATGATTGGCAAACACTTTACAATGGAGACAAAACGACTCAGAGCAGGAGAATTGTGTCTGAGCTGACTGGAGAAAGTACAGCGGCCCCACATCCACACTAGCAACCAGTGCCTTCAGCGGGTGTCCAGGGAGTGACACCGCCTAGCCTTGGCCTCTCACTTCCTCCCGTTAGTCCCGTGGCCCTCTCGTGGCACACAGCTGTTCTGATGGTCCCCCCCCTTGCCACTCTTTCCAAGTTGGGCCTCAGTGGTCCAAACCTCTACAAGTTTTCTTCTCGTATATTGACCATTTTCCCCCCTCGCTTTTTCTACAATCCTCTGGCTATCCCTGTGTGTCCCTCAAACTTCATTTTGAGAAATTCGTGGAATTTTAAATTTACACCAAAGCTGTGCCTTTGGTTCACTGTCCCTCCCTCTCATCCATGACAGGAGGTGGATTATCCACTTGTTGTAGCGTCCTGTCCCACTGACCACCGTGGTCTTGGTGGCTCACGCCGCTCTTCTTTGGTAAGTATCTACTCTTCCTTATTTTGGTAATTTGACTTAAGGCCCTTTTTGGAGAACAAGGCCTTCTTCATCTTTGTTCATACGCTTTAGGTAGGATTTACCTCATGATCTGTTCATAAAAGTGGATACAAGACTCTGGGTTGTCTAGTCAGAGGTTTTTCTTCACCTGCATGGAATGGTTGGCTTACAGCTGCACATGTGGTCCAAGCTAGGCAATGTCCATCCATTCTGAAATTTCCATTGGGCTTCCTAAGCTTGAAAGACATCAAACTAGATCAGAAGTCCACAGTCTTGCTATAAAAGGCAAGAGAAACCATGTGTATCTTCAGAAGTGGAAGGTCTCTGCTCAAACTCCTTAAGGCTGCTGAAGAGATGCCGTGTAAGCAAATGGCCACAGCTGCGCTCCAACAAAACCTTTCTTACAAAGCAGGCAGCAAGCATTTGACCTGAAAATTTTCCCTTGCCTGGATTTTACCTGCTTAGCTCTGCTAGATTAAAGACAAATTCCTCACCTTTGAGAAGAACACAGGTTACACGGTCAGGTGTGCTGTTAGATAAAGACTGCCAATGTGTTACATCAAAAGTATTTACACAGTCATTAGAATGGGGGGGTGTGTCCCTGGAAGCCCAGGGATACCTGACTCTCGGTAGCTCAAGGTGTATCTTGAAACTCAAGTAAGATTTAACCAGAAAGAGAGAGGGTATGTAGTAACATAGTAACATAGGCCAGAGGAAGGCATAGCATGAGCATAGCAGAAACAAGAAACGAGTCAAGGAGGACTTGCGGTAGGACCAGGAGGTTGCGGACTTCCGGTAGGGCTTCGGTGGGCAAGGAAGTGCACAAAAACCACCAGGTGGCGCTGTGCCCATTCATGGTAAACAACGCCTACCTAAGCTTCCTGTTTTTCAGAAAACAGGAAAAAGTGGGTGAAAAGAAGGGAGCGATAAAGGACGGACTCAATTAAGGAAGAAAGGAACGGAAGGAAGAATTAAGGAAAGATTCAGTCAAGACTGTTGTTTGCTGTATTTTAGCATTTTCTGGAGATCCAACTCCGAGCTTCTCAGATGCTAAGCAAGTTCTCTGAGCTACAGCCTCAGCTTGCTGTTCTTTTTCGAGCAAATATCATCAAATCTAAAAACGTCTCTAAGTCAACATGTGTAGCACGTGTCCATGAGTTTACATCTGAGAAAAAAACGCCTACACTAATGGGTCCCACCCATCACAAAGGAGAGTAAAGTTTTTTGTATCTGTTTTTAATGTATTGGGTGCAGGGTCTCACTACACAGCTTGGACTCGCAGAGATCCTCCTGTTTGCAGCCTCCCTAGCGCTGCGATTACGGGCATGTGCCACCACACTGGGCCTCACTGGCTGGCTCAGCGCACCCAGGGACAGAGCCAGCACTACCTGTGCTTCTGAGAACTGAACCCCAGTCCCTGTGCTTGCTGAGGCAGGCCCTTAGTCCACTGACTGAGCTATCTCACCATCCCTGTCTATATGTTTTCTTAGAAAGTATTTTTAATTATAATTTGTGTTTTTAAAAGTCAATATATAAATACATGCATGCCAAAATATTTCTTTGGATTAGTCAGTTACTTCACAAGTAGAAATGGTCATAGTTGTATAAATAAGCATTCATCTAAATGATTTAGTTCACCTCAGTATACATGTTAAGTGTCCGCTATTATTAAAGGAAGGGGATGGAAACTTTGTTACTATCTGTATTACACGTGGAATATTGTTGCTCTCTTCACTTCAAAATATATAAAATTGTCCTTTAAAAAGTTTGACCCTGATACAACTTCATGGAAAAAAAATTATTTTGATTTTCACACGGGACCCCAATTTAAGAAATATGAAGTATTCACTCTCTTTTCACCTCAAATCAAATCAACCAGCCTTACTGAGTACCACTTACTAAGGTACTGGCTCATGCTGAAAAATTAAATCTTCTTCCTGCCTTTTTGGATACATTACTACTTTCTAAGGTGTGAAATCCAGGCTGATGACATAGCTCAGCAGCATGAGCATCTGCCTGGCAAGTGCAAGGGCCTGAGTTCGATCCCCAGTCCTGCAAAAAGAAACTTTAAAAATGTACAGTGTGAAATCCATTCACTGATAAGAACCAAGAGATTTTCACCCAATTACTTAGAAGTCAGAGTAGGTAAATATTTATTTTTATTCTGAAAAGCTCAGTATTGGATAACAAATAGCATACATGTATGACTTTTTTTTTAAACATCTTCTCTTTGGAATCTATGACCTAAAATTTAGATGGGGTAAAAAATAAATAAATAAATAAAATTTAGATGGGGTACTGTTATGGTTCATGTCTAGTTGTCCCCCCAAAGCCTCATGTAGTCATTGCGCAGGGACTTCTATAGATTGAGACTTGACTCATGAGTCACTGGGATTATGCATTTTAGTACTGATGGGATTATCTGTCTGAGTAGGGCTGGGACTATGGATGTGTTCTAGGGTGGATATCCTAATGCAGAGAGCCTGATAGGAATATAAAGAGAGACAGAGAGACAGACTAGAGCTGTTGCTCTCTGCTGCCCTGTTTGGTTCGCTACCTCTGCCACCATTTTGTTGCTGTTCCGCCGCCATGAACTGGATGCTCTCTGCCCTGTTCCACTAAGCCTTAGGCCAGCCCAATATGGCCTGGAACTTCCACGAACTGTGAGCTAAATAAACCTTTCCTTCCTTCATTTTGAGTGTACGGTATTTGTCCCAGCAATGAGTAAAAAGTAACTAAGACAGGTACTAAGTTGAAAACTAATTTTTCCCAAATATTCAAGCAGAAAGAAAGAGAGAGAGAAAGGGAGAGAGAGAGAGAGAGAGAGAGAGAGAATACGGATTGAACAGGCCCCCTAATAGTCCTTCATCTACAACTAAATCTTACCAAACCAGGCTTCCCCTTCCAGGTCTGTAAGGCATTTTATCTAGAGAAAAGCCTAACTTAAACTCCTATATAATTTTGGATTTGTTTGCAAGTAAGAAAGCCAGCTATTAAGGGACCGAGTGAGTCATTTGGGAAATGCGACATAGACGATCCAGATGTAGAACACACATCCATATCATTTCTACTCTATAGATGCAACACTAAAAACCACCAGAAATTTGGGATTATTTTGGATTTTTACAGTAGGAAGAGAAAGAATGCTGAAACACGCAGATTATTTGGTCTACAAGTGCCAAGAGGTAAGCGGGACTTTGAGAAGAGGACACCTTGGGACAGTTGCAGGTTGACGTCCTAGAAGGTCATCATCTTCTAAGTTGAGGCGTGCTGTTGGCTGTGCACTTCATGTACACAGAGGGCATTTTAAAGTGGTCACAGTCAGCCTCAGGAACGGCCCTTCAGAGCATTCATGTCAACCCCCTACAGACCGCTTCCCAGTAAACCCCTCGCAGTCCATCTTTCCCATCAAACAGGAATGGACAGTTGCTTTTCTGGTTCACGCTATAGCTATAGCTAAGGGCTGTGCAATGGGATCGATAGGTCTCTCTCAGTGCTAGAATCCCAGGGAGCAGGAGAGTGAAAGGCAAAGTCTACAAGCAACTGAAGGATAGAAACGTCTCATTTCCCATTCCACATTCCCCTGCAGAGAGCGTCAAATGGAATCGCCAGCTCTGTTTAAATTATTTATCTCTTGTTCTCCTTGGCTTTGTGTAATCTTAATGGATATCCATGAAACACACGTGCAGTGGACCTCACCCATCCCTGTGCAAGATAGCTGTGTGATTATAGGGCAAATAGACTACACTAAAGGCCCCACTTGCCAGGGCCCTCTGGCAAGGCTGTGCCAACTTCATTACCAGTATCCATTCTGATTGGCTAAATTCTCTTTGCATTTTTTGGTGCATATGGTTTACTATCCCCCAGATGCAATTTCCTAAATTCAAGGATACACACAAAGAAAGCCCTTGGTAGACGCTGCAGGAGGAATCTAAATGTGTTCCAGCCTAACCCAGGCGACACATTTTTGAAATAAAGAGGACCAGCCTTTCTCTGAACAGAATTTTATGCCCTCTCTGGTAATCAAGGTATGGACACGTGAGTTCATTTTTTTTTTCTGATATTCTGCCCCTGCCCCCCCCCAAAACGACAGCCTCTAAGGCTGCCTACTGCTCATCACATGTGTGTCCGTGGGCTGCATGCCAAGCCCAACAGAAGAGCCTGGAGGTGGGGAGACACACGTCATCTGCGCCTAACAGCCCCAGCGCCAGGGGCTCTGGGAGAGCGCCCAGAGGCCGGCATGGGGCTACGCACCACGCTCCCGTCCATCGGAAGCTCAGGTCCTCCTTTTGGGCAGCCATGCAATTGTACCTCAGGAGAAAAAGCAAAAGAGAAGAGAACCCAAGAGGTGAAAGGAAAGGGTTGGAGCGAATGAGAGCCGGGAGCACGTGGGAGGCAGGGAGCACCGGCCGGATGCCTCCAGCAGATAACACCAGACAAGACAGGAAAACAACAGGGCCGTGACCTCCGCGGCCGTGACATGAGCAACGCCCTTCTCCCACTCATTTCCGGTGTTCTGGAGGACAGGAAAGTCCCTGTTTCTCCATGGCCGTGCAGTTTGGGAAAAGTCACATACTTGCATCTGGGTAGGAAAATACATAGCTTAGCCTCCATCTCAGAGACCTTCCTTTATTACATTCAATAAGCTTCGGGCAGAATCACTATCACTTTCACTTGTTCTTGCTAATGAGGAGTTATTAGCTGGTTTCCAGAGAGGATACACTCCCCATGCCTCCGCATCTGTCGCAGCCTGTGTCCCAGGGCTGTATTTACTGAGACTCTGGGGCAGTATAGTACAGAAGTAGTCAACACATGGGCAGTTTTCCCCTGTAACCACCAAAATCAGCTGCATGTCCTGATACAGGAAGCCTGAAGAGGGGGTTTCCTGGTCCCAGGTCACAGTCTCACAAAACCATCCCTAGCCCCAGGTGTTCAGGACACTACCTTGCTAGATGTCCAGGTGACAAGTTTGCACTGATGTCCTGCATAATCAGCAAGAGGAGACAGACAGACAGACAGACAGACAGACAGACACTCACACATGCACCCACGCACAGTCACAGAAAGGCAGAAAAGCTCCTTCCTGGGAACTCTGAGCCCACTCCCTAGAGAGCTATGCCCAGGCCAGGCGCAGCAGGAGCCTGTGCTTCCCTCCACCGGCCTCCAGCCCACGTACCTCCAACCAGTGGAGCATCTCACCGTGTCAAGCATGGATTCTGGGTCTACGTTGCTCCCCTTTTCAGTGACTGGGCAGAACACCTGACACAGCTGGAAGGAGGAGAAACCGATGTGGTTTGTGGCATCTGTGGATTTAGTCCGTGGCCAACTCCCAGACAGAAGCATCCCGGCAGAGCAAGATAGCTAATGCGTGGCAACTGGGCAGCAGAGCAGGCGCTGCATTAGAGGCTCAGGAGCCAGGCTCCAGGCCTCAGGCTCGCCCACTCCTCCATCACCCACCCCAACACTACTCCCAAAGGTGGGCTTTCCAAAGCCACTAGGCAGCTCCCACCCCAACCAAACTGACAGTGAGGCCTAAGAGCCACTGTGAAAGCATAGTGATTCTAAGCTGAGTGATACGGCCTACACCTGTAATCCCAGCATGCTGGGAGGCCCGGGAGGAAGATGGCGGGTTTGAGCCTAAGGTGAGTAACTTAGTGAGACGCTGTCTCAAAGTAAAAAGTAAAAAGAACTGGGGGATGAGGCTCAGCACCCAGGCCCTGGACCAGCGCCGCCTTGTCGGACACCAGGCTACATAAGGGTTAAACTGCTGCTCAGAAAGAGACCTCGGGCTATGTTGGAGAAGCTCATACACAGGGTGCAGGGTGCTCATACCACACCCCAGCCACTGTGGGCACAAGGCTGTTTACACTCCCTGCTCCACGGGCAAGAAAGCTGCCGACCTTCTACATCAAATAGTTTTCTTAACTGGAAAAGTTTGCTGTTTGGAAAAGTCTTTAAATTGATGTCCTGAAAAAAACATAAATAAATAAATAAATAAATAAATAAATAAATAAATAAATAAATAAAATAAAAAAATAGCCGGGCGTGGTGGCTCACGCTTGTAATCTCAGCACTCGTGAGGCTGAGGCAGGAGGATTGGTGTGAGTTCGAGATCAGCCTAGGCTACAAAAGTGAGCTCAAGGCCAGCCTCAACTGCATAGCAGGACCCTGTCTCCAAAAGACAAATAATAATAATAATAATAATAATAAAATAAAAATAAAAAATAAATAAATTGACGTCCCATTTCCTCGTGCCTCCGTAGCCCCTTCTCCTATTTAAAAACCAAGTAAATACGGGCTATCTGCTGGAGGTCTCTGTCTTACTCCCTGCGAGTTTTTGCTCCTGAGAGAGCTCTGACCGTCCTAGAATCCCTACAAAGCGTACCGCACCATCTCCCTTTATGTAAGCTACTTGTAGTGCTCTCACTTTGGGAGATTAGGGCAAGGCCAAGGCCCTGATACCTAGCTAGAAAAAAAAAATAATAATAATGATAATTTCTTGTAGGAAATATATGCCATTCAAGCTGAGTCTTTCATCTGAGGTGCCCCTCAAAGAAGCTGTATCTGCGTGGGCCTGGTGAGGAAGCCAGGCTGGCTTGGGTGTGGTCAGCAGGGCTGCTTTTGTATTACACAATGGAAATTTTTAGAAGTGCTATAGCGCCCAAAGGACGCTCCTGCCATGATGATTTGGAACCCAGCTCCTGCTGGATGAAAATCCCACTGCGTCAAGGGAACCACCACAGCTAACTCTCTGCACACCGTGACGCCACGCCTTGCCCAGGTCTGACCAGGGTCCCAGCACAGGGAACCCACTGCACACCAGCATGGGTGACTGGAATTAGGTGGGTCCTCCAGGGGCCACCTGACGCTGAGAGACAGCCTTGAATCTTTCTCCCTGCTGGGGCTGTCCCTGTCCTGTGCTCCTCCAGCCCCAGCCACCCGGGCTCTGAGCCTTACCCACCCCCTCTCTACTTCTGTCTCACCAAGATCCAAGCTGCATGAGACTTCTAGACCGGGGAGAACGGCGAGGAGGAATGAGCCGCACGGAGCCTCCCTCAGCAGAAGAGCTCCATGCAGACAGTGAGGACGTTCCGTGAGGAAGAGGCTGTGTAACCTGCTCCGGCTGGCCAGCCTTTGAAAGCCACACACAATGGCGGGAGCAGGAGACAGGCGCCCCCTCAAGCTGCGGCCCAGCTGCCCGGGCATGCTCCGCATAGGGCAAAGCCCGCAGTTTGCAAAGTCCGTGTGCCTCATGCTGGTGTCAGAACCCCACCGGAAGCCACCCCACCGCATTTGGCCCCAGCCCCCTCCTGCTGTCTCCGCTGCTCCCCGCCTTTGCCTGTGCTGTCCTCTCCTCCAGGGACCCCTGGCCTTGTCCCCACATGGACACAATCTGCCTGGCTTCTGCACTGCGTCCCATGCCACGTCAAGCTCCCGCCTATGGCGTGGCACTTGCCACCGTCTACTGTTTCGCTTTTGGAGATCCACTTTAATAACATGGGTGAGTATGCTTCAGGCCTAGCTCAGCTCAAGACAGCCACCGGGCACTTGCTAAATGAATGAGTAAATTTGAGGAGAGAAAACACACACACACACACAAAAAAAAAAAAGACAAAGAGAGCCAGGGAATTTATTTATGCCATCATGAGCCCATTCTTCTGAATCAGAAATGGCCAAAATAGAACATATATGATGTCTTACGTTAACTCCTATATACACAACAGTCACTGATCAGCTCTCTCCATCTCTCTCTCCCTCTCCCCTCACCAGCATCACCATTCTTTTAAGTGTAGGGCTGTGAATATATACTATGTGTGCTATCTTGCCTAACTTCTATACCCATGGCAGACATTACCAATCAATCAACTCTCTCTCTCTGTCCCTCTCTCCCTCCCTCCTTCCCTTCCTCTCTCTTTCCACATACACTACACAACCCCAGCATTTCCAGTTCCAGAAAGACACTACTAATCAACTTGGATCAACAAGAGATCAAACCCATTCCTCTAACAACTTTCCCTATAAGCTACCGCAGGATCAACTCCAAGAAAAGAAACTCCCACTCTGGCCCCCTGCAGAGAGCAAGAAATCGATACCACAGGTCAGGATGGCCAGTTAAGTACCTTGAGAGCTGCCACTACTCCTTCCCAAGCTGGTTCAGACATGCACGCCTAGTGCACTGATCCCAGTGGCATCCTCCTCACAAATGTTCTAATCTCAGGGACCAAAAAATAAATAAATAAAATTCAATCCCAATTTGCATATGTATATCAAATTCATTTGCCAGTCACACTCATGAACCAAGGGGAACTTCCCACCTAAAATCAGATAAGGGGCTAGTGAGATAGCTCAGCAGCCTACAGCGCCTGCTTAGGCAAGCTTAGACAAGTGCGCAGGGACTGCGGTTCCAACTCCAGCTCCACATGCTGCGCCAGCCCCACCTCCAGGGCAGGCTGAGTGGGCCATAACATAAATAAATAAAGTTTAAAAAAAGTAAAATCAGATAAGGCCTCAGAGTGAATTGAGTTACAAAGACCTCTCTGCACTTCCCCGGAAGACTCTTAGAATAAACACACAGAATCCAAACTGTGCAGAAGAGGAAGGGCCACACCAAATAAGACTAAGAGCTTGGCCAGCAACTGCTGCACAGGCTCCCTGAGCTAACAAGAACCAGGGACCAGGTTCTATTAATCCACTTATTAATCCTATCCATGATAACCTATTAATCCACCTCCAGCTTTCTACAGACAACATCCTACAAAAATAAAACTCACGGCCTGTCATGTTGCATTACATCCAAACATGATGTCATATCATAATTCTTTTAAAAACATTGGTTTAATTTATGAGGCTGCATTATACCGCTGAAACCTTGATTTTCCCCTGAGTACCAATTAATGCTGACAGCCATGGTTTATCCCCAAACTTTGGCAGCCTAATGCACATCAAGCGTTGGCCAGAAACAGGCAGTTAGCCAGCCCTGAGGAGGCACCAGGGCCCTCTCCTGGCTCCTGACTTCCAAATGCTCAGCTCCTACACTCCCACGCAACCCAGTTTAGCAACCACTGACCAAGATGGCATGAAGGCCTTCAAGGGCCAGCGAGATAGCTCAGTGGAATAAGTGCCTGCCTAGGCAAGCACAGGGACCCAGGTTCAATCCCCAGCTCCACATGCCTGGGGCCAGCCTTGCCCACGGGCTTGCTGAGCTGGCCGCCGAGACAGGGCATGGTGGCACACGCCTGTAATCCCGGCACTGAGAAGGCTGAAAACAGGAGGATCACTAGGAATCCAAGCTGTGTAGTGAGACCCTGTACCAAATGCATAAAAAAGCTTCAGAACTACAAATATGTAGGTAAAATATGCAGCAGACTTTAAAGCCTGTGTATCCCATGAATAATTTTATATTGATGATGTGTTTGAATCATATGTAGGACATATTGACGTTAGCTATCTATTACGAAAAAGACTGCTACATGTTTTTACTTTTTTACTAAGGCTGTTTAAACTGCGCTCGTGTCTGGCATGCTTTCTCTTGTCAGTGTTGCTGTACAGCTGCCCGCTATTTCCATGAGCAGGAAAAGCAAGCAGTTGACTATCTTAAAGGAAAGAAAGCATCTATTTCTTTGATGTGTTTAGACACATGACTGCACTGTCAATTACAGATAACAAAATTATGAAGTCTTTTATTTCTGCATTCAAAAATATTAACTGGATACATTCTGTATAGCAGGCTAAGCACCAAGAAACATACAGCAGTTTAAAAACAAAACTGCTTTTCCTTTGTGCAACTCATCCTAGGGTGGAGATGGACAACGAATAAATGTGGTTTTTATAAACTGCCGTGAAGATGATAAATTTGAGATAGCAATGGGTGTGTGTGGATCACAAGGCAGCCGCCAGCCCCGAGCAGCCAGCCAGAGAGGCCTGGGTTTATACATAAAGTTTTGTTGAAACAAAGCCACACCTACTGCCTCTCCTGACTAGAAACGTCACAGAGTGGTCAACAAGCTTCAGAACTGGCCAAAGAATCCCTACAGTTTTAGCCAAGCCGTCTCCCAAGTGCTGGATGTGGTGTCCTTTGTCTCAAAGATAAGTAGTGAGGACTATGAGGCTTGGGGGATGCCAGGCTCCTTTGTCACATTCTAAGCCAAGGTTGGCTCGGGCAAATCCAGCTAGCTACTTATACTGTGCAATCGGGGGCTGTGACTGGTTATCCCATTTTAAAATGGTTAGAATAAAAGAAAACAAGCCGGGCGTGGTGGCGCACGCCTGTAATCCCAGAACTCGGGAGGCTGAGGCAGGAGGATTGGTGTGAGTTCGAGACCAGCCTGGGCTACAAAAAGTGAGCTCAAGGCCAGCCTCAACTGCATAGCGAGACCCTGTCTCAAAAAAAAAAAAAAAAAAAAAAAAGAATAAAAGAAAACAGCAATACTTTATTATGTGGAAATTATATGCAATTCAGATCTCACCATCACAAATAAAGCTTAATTGAAACAAAGCCATGCTGACCTATTTACACACCGTCTGTGGCTGTTTTCACTTTATCAAGGCAGAGCTGAATAGAGTGTGTGAGCTTCTCAGTCAAAAAGTGGTTTTTCCTGGCCCTGGGCATAAAAAGGTTGCTAGCCTCTCCACGGGGCCTTGTAGCATGTTTCCTGGACTAAGATAAACAAGGAACAAGAGGAGTTCTGGGGAAAGATGGGACTGTACATCTTCTTTAAAAGGGTGCCCATCTGCTGGATGCAGAGAACATCCGCCGTGCTGCAGGAAGTTGAGGCATCTACTTCCGGGCGCCTGCTTGGGGTCTGGTAACCTCCATGCGGCCTCGGGCCTGCGTCTGGATCAGGATGCTTGCTGCGTGAATGAACGGGGCCCTGACACTCTGAGCTAGGAGTGTCCCCTGTGGGCTGTCATCTGCCTGCAGTGCTGGGATGTGCCCCTGTGCGGAAGGCCCTCGGCCTTGTCACCCAGCTCTTTGGAGCCCGTAGAAGTTCCGACTTGCGCTCCAGTCCCCTGCAGTGGCCTAGGAATCTAGTGTCCCTGTGTTGATGGTGGCGCCCCATGACGTGATAAGCATGAGAGGCAAGAGGCTGCCTCCACTGTCACAGAGGGCCTGGCACATCCCGAAAAAGAAAGAAGACCCTAAATCAGCTCGGGACACAGGCAGGTACTGCTACCCGGGCAGGTGTATAGTACAGCCACCCTGATGGTCCTCCCAGCGTGGCTCCAGCAGGGCACAGGCGTCCTCTGTCTGACCCAGCACCCGCTGGAGGGTGCAGCCCCCGGCTCCCCCCACCAGACCCGCGGATGGAGTCAGTTCTTATCCTGACCCAGCCTAGCCTTTCAGTCCTGCTCCCTTCCCCTGGCTCCTTAGAGGTGAGGGGCTCACACGTTCTCTCCTGCCAGGACACCACAGTGTCCCCGCTGCCCGTCCTCTGGTGTCTGCCCTCAAGTCTTGTTCCAGCCCCAAGCACTGAGGGCTCCACACCCACACAGAGCATCAGCTTTGTGTCACTGTGATGAAATACCTGCTTAAAGGCAGGTGGGAGAGAGCTGCTCTGTCCAAGGCAGCCAGAAAGTGGAGACAACCAGACAGGAGCTGGGGACACAACACCCCCCTCAAGAGCTACGCCCTGGCGACCCACTCCACCTCCGTAGACCCTGTCTCCTCCTCAATCCATTCAGCTCTAGAGCCATCGATGGATTCATCCATGGGTGATGCTAGAGCCCCTGTGATCCAGCCACTTCCGCAAAGCCCCAGCCCTGCAGCACTGGGGACCGAGCCCCTCACTGTCACATCTACCCAGTAACACTCCTGGACTCAGCTCTCAGGCCAGCCGCTTCACTGAAGCTCAGTGCCAAAGTCCTAGCAAGCCCCGTACAGCAGGGAGCTCCCAGCTGAGAACGTGGACACTCCCTGGAGACCTGTCCAGTGGTCGGTTGTAGGCAAGAGGAGAGCTACTCCTGGTTGCTGATGGCCAGAGGCCAGGGACGCTGCTCAGGGCCTTCCCAGGCACCAGGCGCCCTCCTGACAGGATGTCCCCCAGGCCTTGGGGCTCCTCCCTTCCCACTCCACCCTGAGCCTAACCTTATTGCTCCCTGACATCTCCTCCTGCCAGACTCTGGCCACTAGAGTCTCCTAGAACCCTCTCGAATATTGCAAATGCTTGGACAGATTCTTCCTCTGCCTGGAAGACTCTCCTCCTGAAGGACCCCTCTCTACACTTCTGAAAGCCCCTCTCCCCTGAGGCCTCCTTGAATACGCAGCTGGAAGCGTGACCCCTAGAGCGCTCTCTCCCCTCCCCCACAGTGTCTTTTCACACAGGTACCAGCCTGCATTCCTCGTCCCTCCTCCTCTTAAGGCTGCTTTCCTCCTCCAGGAGAGCTAGCTCTCCTTTACACTCCTGGATTTTTCTTCCTTTTTTTCTTTTTTTCTTTTTAATTCCTAGCACCAAGAACAGTGCCTGATACACAGGGGTCATGTAATAAATTTTGGCTAAAGGAATGAATTCACATAGTGACTTGCTGAAAAAATAAGAGTGATTTTTTAAAAAACATTGAAAATGGGGGCCAGCAAAATAGCGAGATGGTCTGAGCATCTGCCTAGCAAATACAAGGACCCAGGTTCAATTCCTGGTAGTGCACACTGTGCCAGTCCCCAAACCTCAGATGTGCTATGCTGGCCACCAAAGCCAGATGTGGTGACATCCGCTTGTAATCCCAGAACTAGGGAGGCTGAGACAAGAAGATCACTGTGAATCTAAGCTGTGTAGAGAAGCCCTATACCTGATGGACAGATGATAGATAGATAGATAGATAGATAGATAGATAGATAGATAGATATGATTTTTTAAAAAAGAAAAACATTGAAAATGGAAGCGTATTTCAATGAATTTTTCTTGAACATGAAACACTACCACCTGTTACAGTCTGGCCAACTAAGTGGAAAAAGACAGATTTTAAATCCTAATGAACAGCTTGGATTGCTGAAAATATTCTAGCATCCATATTTAGACTTAAAGCACAAAACCTCCCGATTTCTTAACCTCTGTGTCTCACTCGAGTGACCTGAAGGTTCCCAGGAGTCTGCCTCTCCTGCAGCTCTAGGATAATCGTTCATGCACTCATTTCTCAAGATTCATAAGCAGCCCTGCATGTCGGATCTTCAGCTGAGCACCAGCACACTGACATGTCCCTGGGATTCGCAAGGACCCACAAAAAGGAAGTGACCAGGAGGCAGTGGGCAGTTACATTATGCCCAACCCCACTATCTAAATCTGGGGTCTCCATTCGAGAGCTTTGGAGCCTCATTTTTAACTGGAAGTAGTTTGAGGATCTGAATACATCAAGCCGGGAACCTGATTCACTCTCCACTGTCCCATTTTACAGATGAGAAAAGTGAACACAAGTACTCTTGCCTTCCAGGGTAAGAGAGCGGCTGCCTGGCTGAACTTCAGCAGCCCGGGGGTCTCTCTGATTAGCCGGCACCCTTTGGTTTCAGGTGACAGACCAGTGCAAACTTCCATGAGGACAAAAAAATAGTTGGTCTGTGTAAATGAAAAGACCTGAAATAGACCTGGCATAACTAAATTTGGGAGTTCAAGCGGTGCCCTCAAAACTTAGGCTCTCCCATGCTCTGAGCTCTGCTTCCTCCTGAGTTCGTGCCACTCAGACTCACACCGATGCCTCATGGTGACAAAGTGGCTGCTAAGGCACCCAGATGAACATCCTTGGAGTTCATGTCCAGCGGTAGGTATAGCATGATGCTTCTCAGGGCTCCCAAAACTCTCCCGGGATCCACACCGCCAGCCGTCGTACTCATCCTAGCCTTTCTCTGAGTCGTGGCTGTGCCCTCATCAGAATGGCCAACCCCGACGCACGTCTGCCAATCCCTCACTTTCCTCCCCGTCTGTCCCTCTCTCTCCATGCTCCCACAACCTCACCTCTCAAGAACTCCAAGATTTTCTGCATCTGCCCCCCCCCGCCCCTCCCCCTCAGCACATCGCTGAGGATTTTCCCAAACACAGGCAATTCGCCTGTCTTGGAGAACAGCTAGTGCCGCCTGTCAGGAAAAGGCTTTCTCCTTGCTACATCATTTCTTTAATTCCTGATCATCTTAACCTCAACAGCAACAAAGAAATGTATCTCTTCCTGATGGTGCAAGGAATAGCCAAAGCAATTATACTTCGTCTAGTGTTTCAACATTTTTCTGTTATGCAGATCAAACTTCAGGATACAAAGAAAGCTAAAATGAAAGGACATCGTCAGCAAAGACAAAAATCATGCAATGAAAATCCTCGTTTCAAAAAAAAAAAAAAAAAAAAAATCCTCGTTTCCTAGATTTTATAAAGGGGAAAGAGTGCATAATAACTTTGAAAACTTTTTTGTTGACAGGGAAAGACGTCAAATGCTTAGCGCCGCCGCAGGTCCGCCTTCTGCGCCGCCGCACTGTGGAGATGGCCCCATGTCACTCCTGCCAGGGCCAGAGAAGGCGTTGGCCTAGTTCTGTGGGACCTGTAACAGCATCCATGCCAGCTGAGCCCCGATCCCAGTCCTCGCCACCAAATGTCCCCTGATACTGTTAAATATTGCCAGGCTGAGAAGCAAAGCTACTCAGAGCTTCAACACACCGAACTGGAATCCGCCTTTTGCGGGGGAAATCCCACTCCGAGGACGCGCCTGCGCAGAGGCGTTCCCAACCTCTTCAGAGCCTGCAGTATTGCGTGTACTGAGACCATGGACTGGGGCTCAGTGCGGGTAGGGTGTGCAGTAACGCCTGGCCCGCCGACTTGGGTGCAGGGGGGAGGCGCCCCACCTCTAGGCACCTCTGAGATGCCACTCCACACCTTCACCCCACCGAACCTCCTGCCAGATGTTCCCTTGGGCCCCAGAACTGACCACTTTGGCATGAAGAAGCACAAGAAACCCGACTGCCTTCCGCTTCCCAGCTGCCTGATGCCCTGGGCCACGTCACGTTCCCACACTCTACCGTACCCGGGGCCGCCACGTCAAACGTCAGCGCTCAGCTCTGTGCAAGCGCCCTCGCTGGCCTTTGCTCCCTGGACGGTCACCGGTCACCTGTACCGAGATTACTATTTTATGTCCTCAGGAAAAAACAGGTCCGCAGAAGCAATTGACAAATTCTTCATGTTTGCATGAAGTTTCAGCGGCTAAGATCTTTCCAGCACATTTTAAACTCATAAATAACATTTTCCCCTTTTAAGATAAACATCCTCTCTAAAAAATGTGGATATTGTTGTTTTGATGAGAACTTTCCTGCTATTTAATTCCCACTTACATTCAAATGAGAGCTTCAACGTAAGATTAAAGAAAATTTTCCCCACCAAAGTCCTGAAAAAGTTACCCAAAGTCTAACATGCCTGTCTAGCACAGACAGCAATCAAAAGGAGTGACTTTGAAGAGTGTACGCTGGGAGACATACACCGCAGAGAGAACGGCGCGGGCTTAATCAGAACTTTCAAATCATTGTTTCCATTATGACAGGCAACAGCAAAAAATGCTGGATGCTTATGCCTAATGGCTTTGCCCTTTGCCAGGCAGATCCTTTTAACTATGGCAGAGAAGCGTCATTTGTATGGGCTCTTGAAGAGAGGGCGCATTGCCCTCTACTGGTCACATGTGCTCATAACATTATGGGGGCCGGGATCGGGTTTCCAGGGTGGCGGAATCCTACAGCCCAAGGCAGATCAGTGATCCCAGACTTCGCCCTTCAGACTCGTCCAAGAAGGAGGTCGATGGGTACCTTTACTATTTCTGTTGTTTCCCATTCTCTTGACGAGGAAATAAGAGAGTTGATCCTTTCCTTTGTTATCCAAGGCAGTGGGGACTAGTTCACCAACATGGGAACAGGTCAGCCTTACTTACAAATATTCAAACTCCATCAACGTAAAAACAATGCCCACATACTACAGGCATGAAGCCTTCGTGAAATGATGTCTTGCTGCGCAGAAAAAGCCCTCCCTACCTTAATTACAGCTATCAATACAGAAGCCTCCTAAGGTATTAGAAATGTTCTGATTCGGAGTCAGAGAAAGAAAGAAGCAAGGAAAGAGGAAGGAAAAGAGGGAAAGATGGGAGAGAGAGAAAGAAAAGGTAGGAGCGAGGAGCAAGGAGAGGGAGGAAGAATTTGGGGTCTCAGAGATGTTTAGCTAGAATTTTCAAAGGTTTAAAAAAAAAATGAAACAAAGTACAGCATAAAATTAATCGTTCCCCAAGCCTTTTTGAAAGTCTGTACTGGTTCCTTTTTGACCCCTAGGAAATGTACGGATGCATCACATTCGGCTATCCTCATTTACCAAGTTATAGATGCCTCCTCATTTCACAGATTCCCATGAGCTAGGATAAGGAAGCAGGAAGGGATCCGTGACGGCAGAACTCCGGGAAGTGTACCTACGCGGGAGCTGTTGATCTGTGGAAATGTAAATGTCGTCTCTAAATATAGCCCTGGGAAGCCAGAGAATCAGCATTTCTGTTGATGAAACACCTTTGCAGGAAGTAGCATGTGCAAGGAGCGCGTCTCTCTGACACAGCGGAGCACCAAGCATCCTCCCAGCAGCGCTGCCTCCCCGAGGGGCTGGGCCGCTGCCTGGAGCGCGGAGCCCTGCTGTTCTCAACTTCCTCAGCCTCCGCTAGACTGAGAACCTAGGCAGAGAACTTCCGTGCCACACCGTCCTCATCTTACAAAATCAAAACGAAGATTTCTTCCTATCTTAGAAAGCCTCCTTTCTAGTTAGGGATGGGCCCAGTGACAGCAGAAGCGAGCGAATTCAATACAGGACTTGGGGTTGGCTCCAGGCCCCTTGGGCTGGACTGTGCCCAGCTCTTAGCCTGGGCTCCAGCGTCCTTCCCTCTCTCGGCCCTCGCCAGAATGCTTGTGAGCTCTCGAATGTGCAGTCCTCTCTCTCCCGGCCTCCTGCTCCCTTTGCCCAAGCCGGTCCCCAGCACATTTGTACTCTTGGCTTGTTCACCTCTTTTCGAAGTGATGGATTAAGTACTGGTCAACTCGAGATACCCAGCCTGACCGCGTCAGAGCAGCGCTGAGGGGGAGGGCCCACCTGAGGATGGCTTCCAGCGGGATAAAAGAAAACTAGCGGGGCAGATGTCGCGCTGAGGGTCCTCCTGTTGTGCTGATTTTCCTGCTACGCACTCGGCTGTTCTCACGGTCAGAGAAGCTTGGGTCCCCGCAGTCACTGAGCATGGCTGTGGTCCTTTGCCTGGAAGCTTTGGTCCTTACCTTGAGCGTCGCTTCCTGGCTCCAGGGCAGAGCCCGCAACCTGCTGGCACAGGCTCTCTGGCTTCCACTGCTGACTTTTGGGCCTTCCCAGCATGCATCTCTGACACAGACTTGTATGAGACACAGTTGCCGGTTCTAAGCTTCCAACCCGACTCCGGAACACTGCCACCAGCCCTAGGTCTCCAGCTGGACTTGTACAGGACATTGCCACGAGGTACAGGCCCTCGGCTGGGTTCTTTGGGTCTCTAGTGTGTGGACAGATCCCTTGTACTGTTTTGCCCTGGACTCTATAATTATGTGTCCCATTTTAAATCTTTTTCCCTGGCAAACCCTGACTATAACACCACTGCAGGATATGCGTTTGTGACATCTTTAACTATCAAAGGTCTCCATCCCCTGGACTTTGTCTGTGACCGGCAGCTTGAGAGTGCTACCAACTACAGGACTGGGTGGGTTCTCTGCTGGGTTGGACTCTGTGCCAGCCATTTCAGAACTTCTACTTCTCTTACCAAGAGCCCTACATTCATGCTCGTCATGGACCCATGTACCGCGTGGCCAACCCTGGCCAAGCCTTGTGTTCCCTTCGGAACCCAGAATTGGTGGATTTGTGATCTACTAGGTTTTCAGGATTTGGGGCTCAGGAAGGGCTGATCTATTTTCTCCACGAGGTCCAGAAACATTGTCGACTTTGTTTATTGTGTGATCCAGTGCTGTCCATAGAATGTTCTGTGACAAGAGAAGCATTCTGTAGCTTTCAGCCCCATACATTGTCACCCACTGGACACTAGTGATGGCTATGCATTTAAAATGTGGTGGCAGCAACCAGGGGGGTGGAGCTTTTGCTTTATTTCATTTTAATTCATGGGAATTAAAATTGAAAGTGCCAATTGATTGTGGCTGGTGGCTCCCTTATTTGGCCCATCTAAGTCCTCAGGCCTAGCAGAAACTGTAAATGTACCCAGAGTTCCAAGAGACCATTTTTGCAGCGGGCGGGGCCTGGGGTTCAAACTCACGACCTTGTACTTCCTTGTACTTGCCAGGCAAGCACTTGTGCCACGGAGCTATCTCCCTAGCCCCCTCAAGAGAACGTTTTAAAGACACTCTATAGGTGTCACATGGTGCTTTCATCCCCGTTAAGGTTTTTCAGGGATCAGGAATATACAGGTGCCTCTGACCCCACACCCAAGACCCTGATCAACCTGTTGGCAGTAGGTCCCGTCATTTATTGCACTTCAAAGTTTGAAAAGCACTTTGTATAGTCTATGGCAGAAGTTAGCCTTGCCTCCAGTTACTTACATCTCTAACTCATCTGGGTTCAAATAATATTGAGACAAATAGCGTTTCTAGAATGGATTCATTACCCAAGAAAGAACCCTCAGCCACAAACAAGGGTTTACTTCGAAGACACCTAAATCTAGTTAAAAAATAAAAAATAAAAAAGCCTCAGGGTATAAAGTGTATTTTGACTTTCTTTCAATTTTGCTATAGGTAAGTACAATTTATTACTTTGACTTTGTTTTGCTGTTGTTGCTGGGTTTTTTGTTTTGTTTTGTTTTTCCTTTTTGAGGACAGGGTCTCACTATGCAGTTCAGGCTGGCCTTGAGCTCACTTTTGCAGCCCAGGCTGGTCTCAAACTCACATCAATCTTCCCGCCTCAACCTCCCGAGTGCTGCATGTGCCACCACACCTGGCTATTACTTTGACTTTGAAAGGTTAGAAAGGACAGCTTTTTTTTTTCAAGGCTCAAAAATTACTGGTTAGCAGGATGTGATGATACACACTTATATTCTTAGCATTTAGGAGGCTGAGACAGGAGATCAGAGGTTTGAAATCAATCTAAGCTATGTGGATCCTGTCCCCCCAAAAAAATTATATATATATATATATATATATATATATATATATATATATATACACATATGTTAAATATGTGCCTAATGCCCAGCATGAGATCTCATTGAGGAATTATTGGAGGCAAGAGATGAATAGGAAAGTCTTCCTAGACAGTGTGTCTTTTTTAATGACTTGATATAATCTTATTCTTCATTCTCACACAGAGGCATGGAACTGTAGAAGGCTGATACTGTCCAACCCCCTCGTTATGTACCTTTGTCTTGAGCCGTTGTCATTCAGCCCCATCTCCAGAGCGCTTTTGCCTCCACTGAGCTATCAAAGACACCTTGCTAATCGACGCTGCACACAGGAAGCATAATGGATGGCCCTGCCACCGCAGCAAGGATGACACAGTAATTCACTCTGGGGCTCTGCTGATGTCATAAACCACACAGCCGGCTTTCTGGAGAGTGGCTGAGCCTGAAAAGCGAATCCCAAGCTCCACTCACTCCCGGTGCCATCTGCTAAGGAACCAGATTGAAGTGCCGACCTTTTCATCTCTGTCGTTTACAGAGTTTTCAAACTTTTACTGTAAAACCTCAACTTCTTAGTCATGAGCAGATTAAAATTCTTTCCTGGAGCTGCACTTGGATTCATACGGCCTCTTTTGGCTGACAAACAGACCCATGGTCTACAGCCCATTATTAAATGGTTTAAAGGAGAGAGATGCACAGGGCTCTAGTGAATGTCATGATCACATGTGCTCAGGCTCAGGGCACTACCCACCTTCCAGAGCCCAAAAAGAACAGCTCACCTCTTCCCCAGGCTGCTCTGCAGTGAGCAAAGGTGGTCAGTGAGACTTGAAAGAGCACCTTCTGGGAAATTTGCTTTTTCTTGCTTCAAAAAGCTATGCATGAAAGAAAAGGCGAGCCACCGAAACCAGGCATGGCAGCGCGCACCTGTAATCCCAGTGCTGAAGAGCCTGAGACAGGAGGACCGCGATGAGTTTGAGCACTGTGTAGTAATACTCTACGTGAAATAAATAAATACATAGAAGTTATCTCAAATAAAGGTTCTCGAATGAAATTATGGATGGAAATAATGGGAGAATAATAGAAATAATAGGCAGGGCTCTACCCTGGCTCTCTTGGGGACTGGTTTCTGACTCCATCTCACTGGCCATTTTCATGTGATGAGGTTTGAGTGGGAAAGTAGGAGACAGAGAGGAAAGCAAGCTCAAGGGTCCTGGGGTGGAGAGAAGCACTGCTTATTACAGGCACAGGAAACAGACACACATGGCTGGAGGACAGAATACCAGAGGAGAAAGCTGTAGGAGCAAGTAGAACAAACAGACTCTAGAGGTTGTTCCATGTTGTCATCCTGAGAAGAATCGAAAAGTCATGGGAAGCTGGAACTGGGGCTACAGGTGGTTTGATTCCTACCACCAAGGGTAGAAGTTGCAGGCTCATGCCCGCTAGCTGGAACCCGGCACCTCCCATTGCGTTAGCTGTCGGGGTCTTGGTGCTAACGCATCAAGCCCTTGGCCTGAAGATGTCCCTATACGAAAAACACAACAACTGAAAACAGCGTCAGCCTATTTGGGCTTACTGGGCCACAAAGTGATATTAAGCCCACAGGAAGCCGCTGCCTTTTGCTTACATGAACAAGGAGTCTTCGGGGAGCTCCATGGCTGCTCTGTACCTGAGGGCAGACTGAGAAAGCAGGCCAACCCAACTCAGCGGAAGTATTCTACACCCAAGACACGGAACCACTATTATGAAGATTCTGAAAGTCAGTGAAATTGTGCCTAAGAAACCATTAAGTGAGAAGAATGCTGATTCTAATATATACCCAGCTCGACAAAACGTTTCTATCAAATGCTGGAGAGGGGACACGTCTGGGTATCCCATCACACGGCCTCAGCTGCCAGGTGAAGGAGGACAGCTATGTTCGAAAAAGATAATGGGGAGCAAATCTGCCCCCAGGCCATCAGGTGTGGACCCTTGATCTATTCTGAGTGACACTTATAACCAGACAAAGATGCCATGTTTATGGACATAGATCCAAGGGAACCCAGGGAAACAGAGGCGCTGACTCTGCGTGGGGAACAGAGGGAGTTTTCTGGCTTTCTGTTGTGCCTTGCTGACTTATTTGCTTTTCTGCAAATGACAGCACTGTGCACAGGAGCGGGGAAGGCAAGGCCACCTGCTCACCATCTTAAGCTAGAGGCTCCTAGACCCAGACCCAGACAGGGCCAGACCCAAGACCTGAGTCCTTGTCAGGCATCCCATGGCCTTGACCAGCACTACCTGCTCAGGGGAAAGCTTAAGAAGGCCAACGCAAATCACTTCGTTATTTCTGGACTCCTGCTGCTGAGGTTGTGGACACCACAGAGCAGCGCTCAGAGTTTCTAAGGCCATTTTGCTATGGTGGGTATTGTTCAAGAAGGGAGCTTTCGAGGGGCCCGGCGGGATGGCTCAGCGGTCTGAAGCGCCTGCTTGGGAAAGCTTGGGCAGCTTCAGCGACCACGGTTCGACCCCCGGCACCACATGCTGCGCCAGCCCTACCCTGGGGGCGGGCTGAGCCAGCCATAGAAATGAGTGAATAAACAAAGGTTCTGAAACAAGAAAAAAATAAAAAATAAAAACTTCTTTAAAAAAAAAAAAAAAGAAGGGAGCTTTCGAACTGCAAAACAGAACAAGGGACTGCTGTGGCACAGACTACAGAAAGGCCTGGTTCGCATCTCTAGGCCAAGTCTGATCTAAAACCCACCCTGCTTCTAGATTTTTCCATGAATTGCCCACATGTTTACGCCCCCCTCAGCTTATACTGATTCAGCTTTTTTTTTCCTTTTAATCAAAAATCCTCAGTGTGATCCTCAGTATCTTGAAGTCTTTATCTCATCATTTTAGCAGGAAATGGAATTGTGAGTAGGTAGATAAGAAGACAGTATGTTTTTAAAACACAGTCCTCAAATGAAAGCCATAGTCCATTTTTTTTTTTTTTTCTTTCTTCATCCGCCAAGTGACTGCCCTGGTTGCAATTCTTAAATTTCACCAAGGGAACCTGAGTCATCTCTCCAAAAATTGATCGCGAGCCTGTTTGGAAGAAAATATATAAGGATGGGGCTATCGTGGAGATCACAAATGATAGCAATAAAAAAATAATTCACGGAAGACCATCTGACTCTGCAAAAATACACTGACAGATGTAGGGCAGCTCTGTGTACCCAAGAGGGAAGGAAGGCAGCTGTGCCCACCCCGTGCCCGCCACCCCTCAGGACAAAAAGGCCTTAGAAGAAAACAGATCCGCTGGTCCTACCAGCGGGCTCTGGCCCTGGCAAGAGCTCCTACTCACCATCTGAACCCATGTTCCCACCACACGTGCAAGGGCCCAGGGAGGTGAACCCGACTGCACAAGAAAGAGAAATTTTGTGATTCGATGCCATCTCTTCATCTCAAGTCCTGATTTACCTAGTAGCAGAAAATTTAGTCACTTCTAGGGAAAGGCCATCATTTTGAGTTAAATACACCATCAATTTTGAATATTGCACACGCATACACGTGCTTTCTTGCCTGTCCCTTGGGCAGCCTGCAAGACATTTCGGGATTGAATCATATTAGGAAGCAGAGTCTGCTCTGCCTCTGTGCTCTGCTGTCCTCTAGCGCGGAGTAGCCCTTCCTGGGCTCTGGTGCTGTGGGCGTTTATTTCCAGGTATGTACTTAGATCCCTGTTTCCTGTCCTGTCTCTGGTCATCAGGCCCATCAAGGCCAAGCCACAGCTTCCACACCCAGGTCCAAGTTCAGTGCTTTGCTGCCAAGCACCCAACCACATGCCTGCAAGCCAGCAGCCCATGGACTCAACATTTAAAGATACCCCCAAAGGGTTGCAACAACCACTTCTGACATCTCTTGGCCAAAAATTGGTCCCATGGTTGCACCTAGCCTCGAAAACAAGAAATACTGGGATGTGTCGTGCCATTCTCAGTGGCATGTGTTGGAGTAACATTTGGGAACCTAATTGCCAGAAACGAATGGGTTACGCAGACAGAGCTAGCACTTTCTGTTCTGGATGTCTAATGTGCCTCTTAAATTTGCGCAGTGTAAAGACAATCATAGGAAAGCAATAGCTCAAGATATCGAAAGTAAAGATCATTCCCCAGCATGCAGTGCTGGCTTCGTCCCCAGGGCATGCTGACACTGTGAGGGAAACCGGGCGTGGTGGCAAATGCCTGCAATCCCAGAGCTTGGGAGGCTGAAAACAGCAGGATCACTACGAGTCTGATCTGTGCAGTGAGATCCTATGGACCCTCTACTAAATACATTTTTAAAAATATTTTAGAAGTTAAAGATCAGAAGACAATAAAATTAAAAGAGTGAAGTTAATGTCAACAAAAAGTAAGTATTTAGATTTGTTATAGCCAAACACTGAAACAGAGAGGAGAAAATAAAGTCAATCTCAGAACGGGGCGAGAGGGCTCCCAGGAATAGTCAAGCGTAAGAGTTGAGGCCACCTCCAGTCCGTGAACAAACTTCTTGCTGAGCATGAAGCAGAGAAGGTGAGAAAAACATGGTTTACAAATAGAAATGTGCCGAACACAGGGGGAAAATCCATATCCTGCCACAGGCAGGCCAGCCGCCACATCAAAGGCAACTTCTGGGGGTCAAAATAGAAAAACAACACTCTCCTGTAGGAAAACGCAACTACAGAAAAATGCAAACTTTAGGACCAAACTAACCACATTACTCCCCTTAAAAGGGACACTGAGCATGGTGAAACTCAGGCATTTGGTTTCACAAAATTAAAAACTACATGCAAGTTTATCCTGGAGTTTGAACTGGCTTCGAACAGTTCTACTTTGCAGAAAGAAAAAGGAAAACCTGCATGCTTGAAGCAACACTCAAATTAAGGTGTGACTTTGGCTCCAATTTTTCATTATATCCAACTGTCATCTGCTATAGAATACGCTGAATTTCTTCCACTAAGTTCACATCCCCTTCTGTCTTTTTTTAAAAATGCATTTAAACTCCATGTTTCTTTCTGGAAAATCTACCATAATGTAACAACAGATTTTAAGGCTTAAATGTATATTAATCATGATGCCAACAACCACTATCTAATATAGTTTTTACCTTTTACTGACAATGTGAATTTTAATTAACTGTATAACGTATAATTAAGATCTGGAATTCAGAATATATTTCTGGTCCTGTTTACTGTGGGGAAGAAACTCCAGCACCGAATGAAGTTGGGCTCCCTGCTGTGAAAGCTTCAGATTTTACAAATTAAATGAATGGCGGCTCCAGTTGGGTTTTGAAAGATATCTTGAGGTCTCCTTCAAGATGCTAGGCGGAAATTGAAAACCTGCTTTATGTTCATTAATAGCATAAGAGAATGATCAAATAAATTAATGTACAGCCATGCAATGGACTACGTGATTTCCTCGAAAGAACAAAGTGGCTTTGTAGACACTGATAGGGGAAAATTTCTAAGATGTATTATGTCCCTCAGCCACAGAATATGTTCCGTTTGCCTAAGGTGTGTGTATGTGTGTGTGTGTGTGTGTGTGTGTATAGACATAGATGTGTGTGGGTAAAGATGGGTTTGTGTAACCTCTTACATGCATATGTGGACATTTACCAAAAAAACAAGAAAGGATCTGAAATCACAGCCACAAAATTTGAATATTGATTTGTTCTGAAGCAAAGGCTGGCCAGCTTTTTATGTAAGGGAACAGGTAGTAAATATTCTGAGTTTTCTGGGCCACAGAGTCTCTGGTACAATATTAGACTTTGCCCTTTAGGCACAGAGCAGCCGCAGAGAAGGCATGAGTGATGGTCATGCCAGGGCCCCCATCAATCTATTTACAGAGCCAGGAGGGAGGGAAGCAGCTGGATTTGGTCCAGGAGTCATAGCTCGCCAACCTCTGCTCTAGAGAAGGAAGCTCTATTTGGGTAATGGAAAGAGAAACGAGGCTGAAAGAAATATCTATTGATCACACTTGGAGTTTTGATAATCACCTTAGACTATATTTTAAAGTTAAAAAGACTGGGGGCCCGACAGGATGTCTCAGTGGTCTAAAGCGCCTACTCAGGAAAGCTTGGGCGGCTGCAGGGACCGCGGTTCGACCCCTAGCACCAGATCTGACTTTTCCTGACTTTTAAACCCAAAGGGAGCCATCTAACCCTCCTTTGTAAGTATGAGTTAAAATGATGCTTGACCTGTAGTAGCAAAATGAACACTCATGACTTACATGTAAGATGCCGTGATAATCACCGGCTATTCATATTACATATCCAAATTCAATGCAGTTGATAATGAGGGGAAAAATGAAAGGGTTTTTTTTTTTTTTTTTTAATTAAGAACTTGAGTCATCCCCATGAACACAAAAACAGCTAACAAGGCCAGGATCCATTTGCCCTCCCTCCTTCGCACGATGGAAGCTGTGGTCTGTTAGGTAGCACGTGGCCGCCAAGCCCGACAAGGCCCTTCCCAGCCTGCTGCAAGCTAGGTGTGGCCATGCAGCTCCACACTGGGCGTGCAGACAGGCGCAAGCAGAACGGAAGAGCGAAGCCTAAGCCACGTACTCGTCTTAGCGGGCTGAGATCTTGGGAGGCAACCATGGCCCAGGCTCGGGGCTATCACAAGCTGGTGGTAGAACCACAAGAGAGGTCAAGGTCACAGCCCACATCATGTTACATCCCCCCACACACACACACACACACTTGTCTCCCTAGTCTTTGGATGAGAATAAGGAAAGACCTATTGGGTAAGGTATGTTGAAAGGGGGTAATTACAGAACCGCACCAATTAAAGTGACTCTAACACTAACACAACTCAGCCCCAAGCCTGGAAGGACCCTCACAAGCCCGACGCGTGCTCCCTCCTGACACAGTAACTGGGAGCCGGTTGATTTGTGTCTGGCAAGGGGAGGAACGACCTGTGCGTTGTCATTCATCTTCCAGAGGTGGCTTCAAGCCAGCCATGGTCGTTTCCCTGTAACAGAGAGCTGCGGACAGTGACTGGGAGATGGTTAGGGGCCAGGCTTGCAGAAGGCCGCATTGCCTTTACTGAAATTCTACGGGACAAAATTGTCATGTGACCCCTCTAAGGGCAAGAGAGGTCAGAAAACGTGCTTACAGACCTCTGATGCCAGTGCTATGCGGGCCTGGCTGTTTTCTTTCTGTGTTGCATCCTCGATATTTAGAACAAGGATCAATTTTTTTTTTCTTTAAAAAGACAAATAGTAAGCATGTAACAGGCTTTATGGACCACACGCTCTGTTGTAGCTACTTAGCCATGCCATTGTGGCATGAAACCATCTAACCATAGGAACATAGCTGTGTTCTAATAAAACTTTATTTATATAAACAGGGGTCTGCTTAATACCCTCATTTACTGACTGATCTAGAATAGTGCCTGGAACAATAGTGGCTGCCTAACAGATGTGTGGCAACCGAATGACAGAAAATGAAACCAAAAAAGAAAGTATTTCACAGACCTGTCTTGAGAAATAGGCAAATAAAATAGTACATGGAAAGCTGTAGCAAAGCGGCTGGCACAATAATTGATAAATTCCCCAGGCTGGGCTCAAATTCATGGTCCTCCCGTCTCAGCCTCCCTGAGAACCTAGACTACAAAAGCTCCTGAAAGGGATTCTGAAAGTCAGTTTTATGTAAATTTACACTCGGTGGATTGTACGGGCGCATGCGTATGCGCATGCGTATAATGTTCATTTCTTCAGGGACTGGTTGCTCACCACGGGAACCCGCTACCTGACCTCATGACAGGCACCCAGAGCACCCAATCATCATTCCTTGAGTGAAATAAAGTTCACGCCGTATTTTCCCACTGGAACCTCCCACCACGGGCAACAGGCCTGGTGACGAAGTTTACACAATGTGATAGCATCTTAGCTGAAGAGACAGCACAATACCACGGTTAAAACGGTCAGCGCATGCTCCTTTTTTGCAACTTCTCTGTAAGTCTGAAATTACTCCACAAGCGCAAGCTCAGTGTTTTTAAAAAGCCAAATTCTGTGCTGACCATCAGGCCTCCCCCCTGGTCCTGCCTGGTATCTGTTCCACGTCTCTGGGGACGCATCGCTCAGGTCTCCTCCTCTGCCCCGTAAGACGGCACCTCGGAGGTGAGCAAGGGAATGTGTGATGAAGGCCCACGCGCGGTGACTGCTGGGAAACTGGCAGCCGCTCCTGTCACCGCGACCCCACCACCCCCTGAGAGCCAGGCAGGAGAGCCACACCCATCCGCAGAGGGGAGCAGCCAGGAGGCCAGGGTGACAGAGACTAAGCACACAACTGTAGGCTCATCGTGCTCTCTTGGTGTCACTATGACCTCGAGTCCTTGAGAAGATGCATGGATGTGCACACACCCCAGTTGGGACATGGAGGTGCTTGGGACAAAATTAGGTCAACACTGACCATGATGGCCCAAAGGTGCTCAGACACTGCCATGCTGTACCAATAAACTGCGATGACATGTGTAACATTACAAAACTCAGGTTCCAACCAGGCATGGGGGAGCACGCCCATAATCCCAGCACTGGGAAGGCTGAGAAAGAGGATCGGCTTTGTAAGTTCGAGGCCAACCGGGACTACATAGTGAGTTCAAGGCCAGCTTGAACTCCATAGAGAGACCCTGTCTTAAAAAAATAAATAAATAAATAAGGTTCCGGGTATAAGGATGACAACTTTATACAAAGATATACACATACACATTTATTCATTGTGTCACATGTATACATGTACAAACTATGATTCAGTCCCTTGATAATTCAAGATTAGCCCTGCCTATAGACTGAAAGTCAACATTTATTGCTTCTTCTCACACAGAAGACACTACATATATGTCAGGTTTTGTAATAAAAGCACACCCTGTTCCTATGTTACTGATACAGGACTAAACATCCTACCTTATATGTAACGTCTGTCTCACAGGAGGACGGATGAGTGGGATTTTATTATCACACCCACTTTACATATGAAGAAATCAAAGAGGGGGAAAGCAGCTCACCCAAGGAGCCTATCTAGAAGAGACAGTAATGAATGCTTTCAGCATTTGGAAACAGAGCATCCCTAGCGGATGACAGATACTATGAGTACCAGTGGCATTACGCATGTGGATCGAAGGAAAAGACACCACAAACATAATAGTACAGAAATAAAATAAAAGTTCAGCGTTCAAGTACCAAGAATTGGAATGATTTCAAGTAATAAGCTTTCACCCCACTGGCTATGACGAACCCAATGTTTGAAATGAATTCCGGGCCACTGAACGTGGGCTACACCACACAGCAACTTGACTAATAAAAAGAATTATTTCTGGTTTATTAGAAACTCTGCAAGATGTTGGACCCAGCTTATAAAAATATCAGAGAAAGAATATAGGTTCAATAAAAGACTAAATTCCAATAAAAATAAATAGAAACACAAGTAATAGCAGGAAGCGAGAGGGGAAATGGGCAAAATAAAACCCCAAAGCTGTGTGATTAAATCTTCTTATCATCACACAGAGACAGAGAAACTGTGCTACCCAGGGGTGCGGAGAAATGGCCTTCTACTCGCTTGAACTAGAAGGTCCAGGATAGTTCAGGAAAAGTAGCACAATCTACTCTGCCATGTACAGACTCGCCTTAACATTTCCTGTCTGTGTTTTTCCTGACACTGAAGCAGGAAGCTGAGGGATACGGAGGTTCTCCAGCTAAGGCCTGGGGTGGAAATGTGAAAAGCTGTCTCTGAGGAGCCGAGGGGTGGGCTGCCTGGGGGACAGCCATATGGCTGTCAGGGCAGGTGCTGGTGCCAGTGCCCACTTTAGCAGCATCTACTTTTTTTTTTTTTTTTTTTTTTTTTTGCTTGAGAGAATTCTCTGGCCCCTGGAAACCAGGTTGTCAAGTGCCTGGAAGACCACAAGTACCAGGAATTAAGGCTTCCACCAACAAGTGATGTGTGTGTGTCAATGCTCACATGTCAGGATGTACCTGGCTGGCTCCCTCCATCCTTGAGAGAGCAGGACAGTTCAGGGAAAACTTCCTATCCTGACTTCTGGCCATTTCCAGGAGACCCAGAGCTCTGGCCACTTACTTGCAACTCATGTTTCCTGCCTTGTCCTGACTCCCTACTACCCTTCCATATATTTCCTGGTACCACATCACCAGAAAAACCAACTTGTCCCCAAATCTCCACCTGGAGAACCCTGAATAAGACAGATTCAGTGCTGAAAATGGAAAAGTTGATATAGGTCCCTGGCGAGGACTAGAGAGAATGAGAAAGAAATGGAAATTAGGAGAAGAAAGAATTTATTTCTCACTCACTTCCTCTGATCCAAACTCTCTCGTGGGAGTAGTTCCCAAGAGTTCAGACTATGGGTCTGGGTCATTAAGCAGCACAACTCTAATCCCTGAGGTCTGGGCTGAGCTGGATCCTAGGATAAGTAAGAAAACCACACTGACACTAACCCTAGACTCCCAGAAGTGCCCAAACTGCCATGCTCTAGAATGACGCTTGCACCCCTCCTGATTTCTCTCCTCAGCAGATGACAAACTTAGAGAAGTCTCATCCCGGAAGGAAACGCTGCTTATCTGCACAGTGCATAGGCATATTTTAGGGAACTTTTTGATAACATCCAGGGAGACTTTCTAAGCAACATGGTAAGACTTCAATGAAGAGGTCAGTGTTTTAAGCCACAACTATAAGACTTAAATGGAGGGGTCAATGTCAAGATCAAAATGATTCATCCCTTAGCCCGACAGCCCGGGCTGTCATTCTGACAGAAGTGCATTTTTACACTTTTTATGGAAAATGTTCTAGTTTGTGAATGGTTACCAGTATGACCTGTGGGGCGGATGATTCAGATCCAAATGTTGGGTCAATCATTTATTGGCTCTGAAACCTTATACCAATTAGTTAACAATGCCCACTTTTCTCTCCTATGTAATTATTATGGGATTATTTATTTCAAAATATTGTTGCGGCCTTGAGCAGTGCACCCATCAGCTGAGTCATTGGACTCAAGTATTTGGGAAAAGCCTGCCGCTGCACGCTGAGCGGCTCCTGTGAAGCCCAGTTCATGCTTCCTGGATGTCACCTCCACATGACTCAGTGAGTGCATCTATTTAGCAAACGCGTGCTGTGGGGAAGCGAAGTTCTTAAACAGGAAGGACTATGGGCTTTGGAAGCAGCTGTGAGGCGGCTCCTGGGTCTGAGTCTCGTGCTCTGCTCTGCCGTGAGCCAGCACCCCTGCACCAAGCCCACGCTTTGTGTGAGCTAATGGGAGTGCGTTGCTACTGCTTGTTCCTCATGAGCTCTTCTGAAATCACCTCCTCTGCCTCAAACATGTAGGGGCTGGGTACCAGAACTTTGAGGCTGTGTTTTGCATGGGTATAAGTATGCACACACACACACACACACACACACACACACACAAACGCACATGCACACGCGCAAATGTTAAGAGGGAGGGCAAACAGAGGAAGCTTTCAAATTTATTTCCAACTTCCACAGTATAATTTTCTACTTGTAGAATGAAAAAGAATGTTTCAAGACTCCACAGAATGTTAGCAGGGTGTCTCGGTGACTTTTCCCTCATTGCTGAGAGAAAATACCAGACATTCAAAATTAAGGAAGGAAAGGCTTATTTAGCTTACAGTTTGTGGAGGTTTCAGTCCATACTCGGTTGGTTCTAAGACAGAGCGGCACATGGCAGAGGGCGGCAGCTCATGGTGGTGGAAAACAGCAAAGAGCCAAGGGAGGAGCTTAGTGACAGTGGCAGCAGCAGAAACATGAGCAGGCCTCTCCGCTTCCTTCTGCTGCACCCAGGCTCTCTGCCCTGGGGATGTAGAATTCACCCATAATCCCAGCAGCACTCACATGCATATTGCCACCACTGAATCATTCATTAATCACAACCTCTAGAAGTCCACCCCAAGACTACGTGAGACATGAGGGGATGCCTAGGTGCAAACCATAACACAAGAAAAATGACAGCAGGAGCTAGGGCTCAGGGGCTCCATCTGTGGAGTCAGAAGGCATGGCTTCAAGTCCCAGCACACCGTTTGCAACCGAGAAGATGATATGACTTTAAAATGGCTTTCAGCCCCTGGGTTTTGCTCTTCAGCTTCACGTCTTCCTCATTGGCAAAAGGCAAATGGCTCCACCCACCATCACCTGACAGGGCTTTTGTCAGGTGATGGTGGGTGGAGCCACTTGCCCACCCACCATGAAATACTTTGCCCTCAACAAATGTGGCAGCTAGAAGACAACCGAGAGTCAGCACATCTAGTACATGGGTGGCCCTGCCTAGCTTTCTTCCCTATAGGTCTGAAGAAAGTCCTGGGAAAGAACTCGTGCTAAGGGAGGGCATCCAGACACAGTGAGACTGAGCTTAGTTGCCAAAGAGGAGGGGGAAACTGAACACCATGTGACTTGGGGCTCTTGGATTCTTCTCCTTGAGAACCCCATTGCACTCTGGCCTCAAGCCTGATGGGGAAATGAAAAAAAAAAAAAAATGAGAGCAAAAGCTAAAGATAGTGTGGTTCTGTGGACTCTGTAACACATGGGGTACTGGCCAACTGCCAAGGGGCCCTCTACCAGAGAGTGCTACAGTGAGTCCATCCCAGAGTTCATTGTTGCTGACATGCTGAAGTCCTGCTCCTCAGTGTCCTCTCCAGAGGGAGCGTGTGCTGATGGAAGGAGCTGTATCCTGTGTCTTCCCAGCAGATCTGGCAGCAGCCTCAGAGTGCATTATGGGTCAGTGGTATGGGCCAGAGGGAGGCCATTGTTGGGAGTGGAAGTTCCCATGAGCCCATGTGAAAACCCCCCAGGCCAGGACAAAGATAGGGCCAACAGAGAACTCTCCTTGGGATCACAATTTCAGAGGTTATCAAAGAACTCAACAATCAAGACGATTATTTTGTAATGCCATGTCATTAAAAATAAGTGACCAAACACTCCTTGTGAACAAAATACAACATACAGATTTACATGATCCCATATAGGAAGACATCATCTATCACAGTGCTGCCCCTGGCATATTTGAGCCCAATGACAGGCAAACATCAGTAATCCAAATGCTGTCTTTATTTGCAATGTCAATGTTTTGTTCGCTGCAGATATTTTAAGGCCTTTTATTAATATTATAAAATATTTATCTTGATCCCTGAGTTTTTGGTGCAACCCTAAGTCTTGGCCTCAAGGCAAGGACCTTGTTTGCCTCACTCTGGGGAATGACAGGAAATACTAAGAGGACTGAGAAGGTCTCACAGTGGGGTGCTCAGAAGATGGGGCCACGAGACGAAAAGCTGGGCCTTCTTCCTGCCACAGGGACCTGTCCATTTGTAGCGAACATCGTGGGTGGGCAGCATGCATTCTGGAACCCATTTAAAGCCACTGATATGGGGGTTCAGAATTGACCGTTTATTGTGTAGGTTAGGCTTGCTCTCTTGGGTGTCAGAGGATGGCTCCCCACTCTGTCTGTCCCCTCCGCTCCCTCCGCTCCCACACCCACAGAAGCACGCACAGAAGAAGTTTGTCAGCAGCTAATCTGAGCCCATCTTCTGCTCTTTTGTCAGTAATAGCATATTCCTATGTGGGGACACAGTGCTGCATATGAAATAGGGCCTGTCCCCTCGCCTCATACGCTCGCTCTTCGGGAGGCTGAGACTGGCGCCGGCAGACAAAGGTTAATTGGCAGACATCAGCAGCCAGTTTCCGATGACACAGTAGAAATAATAAAAGCCAGAGATGGGGACAAAGAAAGTCTAGAAGAAATAATAAAAAGGAATACCTACGCCATGAACATTGGCGGACGAGAAGAGGGCGATTTGGAACAGAAGGGGAATCCTGGTCACCACCAACAGGGAGGAGTAAGAAACAAAGACAGAGATGCCCCTCCTTGACACCTCATGCCTTAACTAGATCGTTCCGCAGATGGACAGAGACACACATCGACAGAAACACAGACGAAATAGACAGTTTGGCATTTTATACCCTGAGCTTAAAATGTGCTGCGTTTCAGTGACACGCACTACGTACACAAGTTAAATTTCCTGAGAAGCCAGGAGTTCAAATTATAAAGTCAAATAGTCCAGCAAATGATGTAACATAGGGCAACAGCTGCACACTCTGTTTATATACCCATGTATTCCCTAGAGTGTTCAGGAATATTTTTATCTTCTCATTTGTTACTTCTCCCGTTATTAAATTCTATAAAATCAGGGAGAAATGTCCAAGAGAGAAAACAGGGGAGAAAAACAAAACAGATTACTGCATTCCTTGTAGAGGTCAAGGTTGTCCTAAGGGGAACTAAGCAGCTGATTGTATTCTTACAGAAAAGCTCATTTAGGATTTTGGTTCAAGCTAATAAGATTAGAAATTCTACTTATGAAATGCATGCATTTTATATTTTAGTCCAACCAGGTTGTATTGTATTAAGCTGCTTGTGCTTGCAGGAAAAAGCATGCACCTCCTTTGCAGGAAAATGATCAATTTTTGCTGCTTTTGTTTCAGAAAATTCTGCTGTCCAAGAAAATGACCTAGTTTGCAGCTTTTCTGCATTCAGGGCATGTTACACCCATGCGCACACCAAGAAAATAGGGCAACAGTGGAATGCATTCTTCAGAATTTTTTTTTTTTTGAAAAATCATATGTCCAGTCTTTTTCCATGTGGGAAGTGCTCCAGAGTTCTTACACAAAAATCCATTGAGTTCAGCCTGAATTTTGGCCCAGCCTGGGGCAGCCCACAGTTTAAACCCTCAAAACAGTGGTAGGCAGAGCAGAGGTCCTGACACAGCAGGCTGGGCGCGCGTCGACCTGCGGGTATGTTTGACTTGATCCTTCCACTGAAGCTCCCCAGAGGGTATTAAATTTTGTTCCTAGTTAGCTGCCAACATTTAGGAGATTTCATACGTAATAAGCTCAGGTTTCTGGATTCTTCTTCAGGACTTGGCAGCATTAGGTTTACTTTTTCACCTGACAGCAACTGGTTGAGTGGTGAGTGACCCAGTCCATAGGATCCACCCTCAGCGGTCCTTGCAGCCCCTGTGACCCCCTTCTGTCTTCTACACAGCTTCCGGCTGTTTCCGACCATTTATCACTGAGCTTATGCTATCACTTTCCTTACAGCAGATTTAAGAAATGTGTATAATATTTCGTTACACACTTAGCTATCAAATTGGGGGGGAAAAAACTAAAAAAAAAAAGTGATCCATCTGCTTGATGAAAGATCCCTCTGGAATAGAGGGAGGAAAAAAGAAAAGTTGCTCTCAGTTCCAGCCCACTCAGTCCACCTACCTAGTAGGTCCTTGTAAAAATAGGAGAAACTACTACTTATACAGGTTGTATTGCTTGCCAGGCAAAGTTCTGAGATATATAGAGAGAAGCTCATTAAATCTATAAATGCACTCAATGGGGCAGCCACTATTAGGATCCAAATTTACAGATGAGGAAATCGAGGCTCACAGCAGTTAAGTGGTTAAATGACTCATGCAAGGAGTGTTGCTAGCTTGTGGCAGGACCCAGCAGCTGTGGAAGGAAGAGGCCCAAAATATAAAGTATGCATGACATAGTATGCAAACATAGCAAGCACGGATTAACCTCTTAGATATTTCAAGCATGCAAAAGATCTCCTAGAATATAAATCAGAATAGAAGCATGCTAATTATCTTTATAGTTTGTAGCGTAAGATTTAAGGCTATGAGAGCATTGGGGTCGTTTGTTTTCTTGCTAATTTCTTTTGTCTTCTTTGCTGTTCTAGGAATTGAACTCAGGAGCCCTCTGCCACTGAGCTACATCCCCAGCCCTTTTACTTTTCATTTTGACACAAGCTCTTGCTCAGTTGCCCAGATAGGACTCCGACGTTCAGTCCCCCGGCTCAGCTTCTCAAAGTGCTGTGATTCTAGGCAACAGGCCCAGCTTAGAATATGAGCGTTCTTAAAGTCTAACGGGGGCTGGGGAAATAGCTCCGCGGCACAAGCACCTGCCTGGCAAGTGCCAAGTCATGAGTTCGAACCCCAGTCACACAGAAAAAAAAAAAAAATCTAACCAGGTAGAGTTCAAAGCCCAGGGCCACCACTAACTCATCTTATATGACAGTGGCCAGATTGACTCAGGTTCTTTCTGGACAAAGGAGTTGTTGATCCCAAACTTCCAGGTTATTGTCAGAATTAAAGAATTTTTGTGTAAGGGCTTGGCACATAGTGAGTGCTCAAAAAGAATACTTATTTTAATATACAGGTTATTATTGCCAGGTAGTGGAGAGTATGGATGGTATAATAAGCCACGTCACCACATCACTGCCCCTTCTAGAATGAAATCAAGGCTCCCAGCACACCCAGGACCATGGGCATGGTATGGCCCAGCAGGAGGTGCCACCTGAATTAAGAGCAGAGGAACAGGTTGTGGTTTTAAGTAAGATCGTCGTGTCAAAAACAATAATGTAGGTTTAGGTGAAATTTTAAAAAAGCACACTGGGAAATTAATTTTAAACAAATTACATGTAAAATGCAAGGATCCATAATATTGTTTCTAAAGCAGCATAATCTTAATATCACATATTTCGCTTTATGAAGCTCTAGTTTTAGATTAATCATATTGTTTTTTATTTACTACCCTATATAATAATTGGCTTATCTGTAATATTAATATGCATGAATTTTTTAGCTGGCTTCTTCAAGAAAGCATTCTGCCTGGTGTTTGTAATATGTTGATTTTAATATGCAATGGCTGTGTTTATGTGCAGATTAAATTGGATTGCACTTATACTAAACAAGAAAACCAAAGAGTGGAGCGGTGCTCAGAGCTGAGCAACTCTCATTACATGCGCCCAGAGCAGGGCCCTCAACACAATCTCTTCTAATAGCACAGCACTTTGTCCAAATGCACCCCCTCTGCAGTACAATGCCATACATGTTTTTAGAGAGATGGAAAAGTATCGGACTCTACTTTCTCTCCCAGAACAATGGTTCTAAAAGAAGGAGAGAGGGGCCTGGCGGGATGGCTCCATGGTCTAAAGCGCTTGCTTGGGAAAGCTTGGGTGGCTTCAGGGTCCGCGGTTCGATCCCCAGCACCACATGCTGCGCCAGCCCTGCCCTCATGGCGGGCTGAGCCGGCCATAAAAATGAGTTAATAAACAAATAAAGGTTCTGAAACAAGAAAAAAATAAATACAATAAAAAAAATCTTTAAAATAAAATAAAATAAATAAAAATAAAAGAAGGAGAGGAAGGACTGGGGCTTCCAAGGACATTCAACCGCGTTCATAGATTTTTTTTGTTGTTATTGTCACAACTGGTATCAAGTGTTACCAGAATGTAACTGGGGGAGGGGGATCTAGGGAGGTTGTTAAACATCCTAGATCACACCGAACAGCCTTCAAAACAAATTATTTATCTCAAAATGTTAACAGTGCCAAAGTGGAGAAACACTACCTTAATACAAGAAAGATTTTAAAGTAATAAATGAAAACTCAGAGCTATAGCAACCTGAATACAGAATCTCAAATATTTTCTACAATTCAACCTTCAGTCAACAAAAACAAAGTCAGTATTTACAGGCAAATTAGATATTTTATATATTAATTTATTCAAAGAACATTGTTGGGTTCTAATCTGGTGCTAGTCTATTTTAGAGAAAGTCTTCAAAGAGTAATACCTATAAGTAGGTAGGTAAGCAGATGGATGGATGGATGGGTGGACAGATGGATGGATGGATGGATGGATGGATGGATGGATGGATGGATGAATGAATGGGTGGGTGGATGGGTGGATGGATGGATGGATGGATGAATGAGTGGGTGGGTGGATGGATGGATGGATGGGTGGGTGGGTGGGTGAATGGATGGATGGATGGATCAATGGATGGATGGATGGATGGATGGATAGGTGGGTGGGTGGATGGATGGATGCATGGATGCATGGATGGATGGACAGATATGATATAATGGAGTGGATAAATGCTCTGAGGAAACACAAACCAGACTGAAGAGACAGTCAGTAGAGCTTTGTTGGGTCATGGCAAAGGAACAAGCACCCACTGAAGTAGAGAAGGGACTCGTGCAGATATGGGAAAAGAGTTAGCCTGGTAGAGGGAACAGCAAGTGCAAGGACTGAACAGTGGCAGAAACCAAAGAGCAGATCAGTGCTCAGCACCTCCCTGGGCCCTCCCCGTTACATTCTGGTAACACTCAACACCTGTTGTGACAACAAAAAGAATATCTGTGAACATTGTTGAATGTTCTTGGAAGCCCCAGTCCTCCCTTTCCTTCTTTTAAAACCATTGCTCTGGCAGAGAAAGTAGAGTCCGATACTTCTCCATCTAAGAGTATGGACAACATAGTGCTGTGGAAGCGGTGCATTGGGACAAAGTGCTGTGCTATGAGACGCGAATGTGCGGAGGGCTCTGTTGCAGATGCCTGTACTTTAATGAGAGCCAGGAGGCCACTGTGTTGGATGGAGTGAACTAGAGAGAAAGTGGAAGGAGCCAGAATGGAAAGAGTGTGGGGCTGCACAGCCCAGGACCTGAGAGCCTGGGAAAGGCTAAGGGTGTTAAAGGGCAGCGTCTTCATAGAAGTATGTGAATCAGTCAGGGTTTTTACTAGAGGAACAGATATAACACAAGATGTACAAATATGTGAGAAATTATAACATTGGCTTACAAGTGTCAGCTACAGAGTCGGATGAGGAGGTGTGCAGAGGGCGTCTGCACACCCAAGACGGAAGGATTGAGTCCAGGGTCTTGAGCTCACTACAGTGTCCGTGCAAGTCTGCTTCAGGAGGCCGGCGAGTCTGTGAGGGAAGGCTGATGAGTCTACATCAGAAGGCTGGAGGTCCCAGGTGGAGATGGAAGAGTCTGCTCTAGGAGCCAAGAGAGGACAGCCAAGCTGGCTGCAGAGGCCAGAGCTCCTGGGAGGAAACGTAACGCTCCATCCTTCTTCAGTTCCCTTTTACATCCTTCAAGTGATGAGCCACTCTAGGGCAGGACCTCCACACCCTGGGGTGCGGAATTGCTGAGCAGATTTAGTTAAGCTTTTAACTTCTCAAGTTGGCACATCTGTCAACTGCTACAGTATGTCAGGTGGCTTTTCTCCAATTTCAGAAAAATATATATTCATTGCTTTTTCAAAAATTTTAATCACTGCAGATACAATGAAGGAACAACAGAGTTAACCATTAACTCCACACAAATTTACTCTATTTTTTCCATGCCTAAGACTACCATATGTACTATTTGCTTCCTTGTTCATTAATTTACTTATTACAAACAAACATATTTACATAGAGGGTTTGGGGCAACTTTCTTTTTTCCCACTTATTTTTCAGCCCAGATAATTTTATCGTGCTTAGTTTTGTTTAACTTTATAATCTACTCACTGAGAGGCAATAAGGAGGGAGTGGAGACATCTGAGTGCACTTTACAGAACTCCTTCCTGTCTTCCCATGGCAAAAAGGTAATTGGGAGAGGAAAAAAGTGGAAAGGTCAAACCAACATATTTTGCAAATATTGAAGTTATCAGCTACAGGCTTTATGAAGGCACAACTCACTTTTTCTGAAGGACATGTGTCATTTCTCTGCCTGATGCTTTGTGATCTTCTATACAAGTTCCTTATATATCTTTCGTTAATTTTTCCCATGTAGGTGTAGGTGTAGCATTTCTGGCACATACCACTTCCTGTCCAAAGTAGCCAAGAGCTTATGAACTTCCAGGGGGACGCCACACTCTCTCTGCAGCTGGACCCATCTCACACATCTTGGCCAGGTCTTTGAAAGGCACGGCCACTGTCACAGGCAATTTCTATTCTTGCAGACATTTTTGCCTTCGTGGCCTGTTCCTTCTGTCGAGAACACCTTCTTTACCTTATCAAATCTGTTCTTCAGGTCCAGCTGAAAGAACACCTCTTAGACAACCTAGAACCCCGGAATGGCCATAGAACCAGTTGCCAAGGGACTTTCCTCCCCCCGGGATCACAGAGGGAGGCAGGACCTGCTTGCAAGGTCCTTGTGTCCACGGTGTGACACAGTGACCCTACCAGCCAGCAGACTCGCCAAGGGGGCCTGGATGTCTTCAGTGAAAAAGAGACATGGAGGAAAACCCTTTGCCCCTGAGCAAGCTAGGATGGAACTTTTCTCATGTGAGACATCCAGCAAGGCAGGGAAATGTCCAACAGGCTGGTGACGGTTCCTACACGGGAGAGCCAGATGAAACAGCTCAGTTCTAGGAACTAGGCAGCCACCCCACACTGCAGAAGGAGAGTATGATCCACTCTGTTTCCCAACCTCTCTCCCACCAAATTCTCTAACCTAAGACAGAAACCCCATTAACAAACTTTGAGATGGACGGAAGGGAAGAGAAGGTGGGTATTTGTTGGATGTTGGCTTCTGTGCGTGGAGGGAATGTAAAAGGGAAAGGGAAGAGCTGTAGTCCAGTTCAGAGGTCGGCTGACGGCTTGCTGCAAACGCTTTCACCTATGAACTCCGAGTGTGTGCTCACTAGCCTCAAGTAACGACAGAAATCTCCACTAAAAGGCATGATCAAAAAGTCACGTGGGGCAGAGGAAAACTGTTCCCAGTTTCATCAAGTTTTAAGGGATAGTGGAGAACAAAATAAAATTGCTTTAGGTTTGCAGCCTTTATTCCTACTTGCTTAATGTACTATTATATACATAAAACTGATGGTTAGCGTAATTTCTTACACATGGTAAATTCTCAATAAATATCCTTGAAAGAATGAAGAAATGCTAGAAAATTACCATTTCAAGATAAAAGAGAAAGAGAGCAAAAAGACAAAAATCCCCATAGGTAATTTCTAACCCACTTGAATTTAAAATGACATTTAAATTACCATTCCTTTTATTCGTGAGGACAGAAATTTTTCTCCCACACCCACTTCTATAGATTTAACCAGTGAACAAGTAAACTTTTCTACCCGTTGAGTCCCAGAAGCTCCAGTTTGAACTGGTCATGCCACCCAAACATAAACCTCCCTACCCTTACGCATGTAAATTTCCCCAAATGGCCAAAACACATGCTGAAAAGCTTAGTCAAACAGTATCGATGCGTGCCAGCAAGGCTTTTCCTCTTTGTCTCTTTCTAAAGGGTAGCTGGGGTTTTTGACTCTTAAAAGTAGGGTAAAAAAAAATGTTTTGGGCTGAGAAAATAATTGCACATGTGGAGAGCCGGGGAAGCCGAAGACATCAAATATCATTGGTTTGGCTGGAAGTTGGGTCCTACGGGACAAAAGAAGGAAATTAGATAAAAATGATAAAATGAGTTGAGAGAGGTGGTGTGTGGTTTTTATCTCAGTATTCAAGAGGCTGAAACAGGAGGATCTCAATTTCTAGGCCAGGCTGGAGTACACAGTAAGTTTAAGCCCAACCTGAACAACATGGGGAGACCTTGTCTTAAAAGATTCAACACAAAAGTTAGAAATAATAGAATGAAGCAATACAAAGCAGTTGGGAAAGCCGTCCTGCCAGAGAAGCAGCTTGCGGGCACTGCATTTTAGGGAAGGAAAAATTATCTTCCAGCATTTTCGCCATTTTCTTTAATTAAGTATCAGATCTGCATGAAGAAGGGGCTTTTCCCAGAATAGAGAAGAATCTCACCCGCCTAGAGAGGAAGCATTTAGACAGAAGAGAGAACAGTGGAGGTCTGGGAGCTCACAAAGCAGGTCTTTGCAGGAAGTCCCCGAGGACCGCCAGAAGACCGGAAGTGCTTCAAGCAGCATGCACATGTCTGGGAAAACGGGCCCTCAGCAGCCATCCTGAGTAGCCGTCCTAAGCGCCTGCCTCTCCCACATGACAGAGAAATGGAAGAAAGTTGCGAACAGGGCAATGGACACACCCGCAGGATTTCCTGCAGCCTGAAGATAGGAGATCAACGGACTCATTTCTTAGGCCCAAGAACAACTCTAAGCTCGTGTCCCCCCAAAATGTGGACACACTGGGAACATTCAGCACTTATAGTTGCAAGCGACAGAAGCTAAAACTGATTCATTTCAGCAGAAAAAAAAAATTATGTGTTAGGTACAGGTTCTCACTAAGTAGCTCAGACTCACAGCGATCCTCCTGTCTCAGCCTCCCCAACGCTGGGATTACAGGCACACGCTACCACGCTTGGTCTCGGTGACCGGCTCAGTGCACCAGGGGATGGGGCCAGCACACCATGTGGTACAAGGGATGAGCCCCTCTCCCTGCACTTGCCCAAGCAGGCACTTAATCTGCTGAGCTATCTTGCCAACCCTGAAAACAAAATATTATTGAAGAATTCTTGTCACTCTCAGAAACTTCCAGAGGCTCCAGAAAACCAAAGCTGGGGGCTGTGCAGCCTGAACAATGGCCTGATCACAGCTGGATGGACACACACACACACACATGAGGGTTAGGCTGTGTGCAGTCAGACAACAGCACCAGACTTCAGGCACCGATGGCCAGTCCACTCCCACCCTTGCCTGCAATGGCCACCGCTGTTGCTATCACCATGAGTACTATGAATTCTCTGGGATGCCTGCTTTTTGCTGATCCAAGTTTTCCTCATATCCTAGGACATCTAGGAAGGCTGGAAGAGCACTGACCCATGGCCTTCGTCATCAGCAGGGAGAGGCGGGCTCAGCTCTGCAAAGTTGAGGGTTCGGAGGATGAAAGGAAGGAGCTCAGATGTCGAGCAGCCAAAATCGCTGACCAATGTGGCAGCCAGGGCTTGAGAGGGAAAGGCTTCGACATAGGATGCGTACTGCGTAGGACTGTTTTATAATAGTCACCAAAAGAGCCGAGTGCAGAAGAGTGCAGGAGAGCTGTCCACACGCTACAGGCCCAAAGAATCCAGCTGAGGGCCTGGAGCCCATGGCAGGGTCCGTATCAAGGGTCTGCTCTGGGAAGGCCCAAAAGTCCGTGGTGGAAGCTAGAAAGTCAGAGTGAGCAGGATGAAGGATCTGTGCCAGCAGGCTGAGGGGCCTGCACGGGAGTCAGGAAGTAACTTCAAGGTAAGGCCCAGAGCTCTCCTGGGGAAACAAAAAAAAAAAGCAAAACGCAGCCATCTTCAGCAACAGAGAGGTCCCAAGCCTCTCTTACAATGAGAACAATTCAGTTCCTATCAGAAAAGCCAGCGGAGTGCAACTCTCTGGGAGAACCAACAGCAGACCCTCTACCCCTCCAGTTCTCACTGGACGCTATTGGCAGCAGACCTCAGTGGGCTGTCCGTCCCCAGCACCACGCTGACGCAGTTCAGCTCGGTGCTACAAGCTGACCACCAGTTGTCAGTCTGCCACAGACGTCTACCACGGGAGGTTCTCCACAAATGACTGAGTTTAACTTCACGGCCAGCTCAGCAGAATGGAAATTCCAAATCAGCAGTGAGGTTGAAGTATAGAAAATAAAATTCTGTTTTGCATCTCAAAATTCTTTTTTGCAGACTAAAATCTATCCTCACCCTCTAGGATGAGATGTTACCTTCAAGAGCTTAAGCCCATCAACCACTGTGTTTGTGTTCATGATAATCCAGATGTCTAGGGCAGTCCAACTAGTATAACCCGACTCCACCAGTTACCAGTTGGGGGAACTTTTGTTGGTTTCTTAGCATCCTGTGCATTATCTTTCTCTGCTGTGAAGTAGAAACAACGGTGGCCTCATGGTATATTTTTTAAATGTATTCAGTACAGGGTCTTCAAGGGTCTCATTACACAGATCGGACTCGTAGGGATTCTCCTGTCTTCAGCCCTCCCCAAGCGCTGGGATTCCAGGTGTACACCACCACGCCCAGTCTCAATCACTGTCTCAGTGCACCCCAGAGGCAGGGACAGCATAGCATGCTGGGGATCAATCAAACCCCAGTCCCTGTGCTCTACCTAAGCAGGCGCTTCAGTCCCCTGAGCTATCTGGACGGCCCTCACTCACAGTATGATTGTAAAGGTGAATGAGTATCTTACTTACTTTTCTAGTTCCTCACATTAAGAAAAAAAAAAAACTCAACAACCAAAGCTAAAGGAGGAAAAGTACATTCGGCTCACTGTGTGCGGAGTCACCAATTTCAGTTCTTAGCTGGCTGGCTCCAAGGCAGAGTGGCATGTGGCAGAGGACAGCACAGAGGAGAGACAGCTCGTGGCAAGCAGATGGCAGCGAGACAACACTCAGTAAGCAGCAGGCACGCACAACCCTCTCTCTTTCCCTTATATTTTATCCAGGCTCCCCACCCCTAGGGAGTGGCACCCTTAATCCTCCCAGAACTGTCCCGAGCCAGTAAGCATCCTAACTTTGTAGTCATTTGTTTGATCCCAGGCTCACACACTCTAGATCCAGCCACGTACATCAAGCCCCACCTCTGACCACATGAGGCATTGGGGGGGGGGGCATCTAGCCACAGGCCATAACAAGGAGCTGTACAGTAATTGAAGCAAGGGCCTCGGTTCTCCTCCGTCCCTATATCTACATATTTCTTTTGTCATATCGCCTTGCAGCTTCTCTCTCTAAAGAAGCAGAGCTCTTTTACACCTGGGCTGACCTTGTCTTGCACTTTGGCCAAGAGCATGTAGTGGAAGTAGCCATGTACAGACTCTCTGCCTGGGCTGCTTCAGTTCTATCCTGAGAATGCACCTAGGCTGGCTTCCCAAGGGTGGGGGATGTGGAGTGAGCCGTCACCCAGTCACCTGGTGACCCCAGCTAAGCGCCAGTGGACACCAGATACATGAGCAATGCGGACAAGATCTGCAGGACCATCGAGCTGATCACGCCTTAGAAAGAGCAGTGACTGTTTACATGGTACGCCGCTGAGTTTGTGACTGCAAGAAGTTCACAGACACAACATGAAGCACAGGGTAAGGATTCCACACATTCAAACAAGAATAGCAAAAAGGAGGCCACTTATCAAACGCCAGCAGCTACGCAATGTCACACCACAAGGTCTGCCATTCCCTGCAGAATTACCAAGGAGATTTACCACTCCAGATAGGTACTTTTAGTACTACAGGTACAAAACACCAGCCTTCTCCTGAAAGCACAGATCTGAGGAGCAATTAAATAAAACCCTTGTAGACCCCAGACGTCTAAATTTGATGTGTATTACAAGGGCACTTCATCTGGCTGACTCAGCACACCCATTCCGTGTGATAAAATGGACCTCTGTAGCTCGAAGTCCTATTTAAACCCCAGATCAATGGTTTAACTCTTATGTCAGGACAGGTAGGCTCTGCTATATGATGGAAATGTTGTTTGGGAAAAAAATGATTTTTAACAGTAAGAACACAAACAACCACATCTGTCTTCCTGGGTTTAATGTCAAGCTGTCTTGGTTACTTTTTTTCCCATTGCTGGGACAAAATACCCAGCACCCAAAATCAAAGAATGAAAGGCTTGTCTAGCCCACAGTTAGTGGAGCTTTCAGTCTGTCTCACTTACTTTTTACTCATTGCTGGGACAAATACCCGACACTCAAAATGAAGGAAGGAAAAGTTTATTTAGCTCACAGTTACTGGAGGTTTCAGTCCATATTCAGCTGGCCCAAGGCTGAGTGCAACAGGGCAGAGAGCATCCAGTTCATGGCGATGGAACAGCAACAATCGCAACAGAGGCAATCGATCAACCAGGGGAGCAGAGAGCAACGACATGAGTCTGTCTCTCTGTCTCTCTTTATATTACATTCAGGCTCTCCGCCTCAGCCTCTCCACCTTAGGCCACAGCCATAATCCCAGAAGTACTTAGATCCATAATCCCATCAGTACTAAAACACATAATCCTAAGGATCATGAATCAAGTCTCAAACTCTAGAAGTCCCCACCCGATGATTGCATGAGGCCTTAGGGGGACAACTAGACATATGCCATAAACACAGTCCATACACAACTGGCTCCACGGCAAAGTGGCACATGGCAGAGGGCAGCAGCTCATGGTGGTGGAAAAGAGCAAAGGGAGGGGCAGCAGCTGGGGCAACTAGCGGGCCCTCTCCCTCCCTTATATCATGTTCAGGCTACTGCCCCAGGGTAGGTGTAGCCCTCACATCCATAATCCCGCCATCAGATCTTTTTTTTTTTAATCTTTTTTTGAGACAGGGTCTCGCTGTGCAGTTCAGGCTGGCCTTGAGCTCACTTTTGTAGCCCAGGCTGGTCTCAAACTCACACCGATCCTCCTGCCTCAGCCTCCCAAGTGCTGGGATTACAAGTGTGCCAGCATCAGATCTTGAATTAATCATAAACTCTGGAAGCCTGACTACATGAGGCTTTGCGGGAACAACCAGATACAAACCATAACACAAACCAACCCCTCAAATTTAGGTTACAAACATAAATTTTCTAAAAATTTGCTACAGTCATCCCAATAGTTTTACTTTGCAAATCTACTGAGATTATCAAAAACCTGCTTCCCATGCTTCCAAAGGAGGTGGCATGTAATGAATTCCAAACTTTGATAAATAGAGCTTGTTATGGTTTATGTCTAGTTGTCCCCCCAAAGCCTCATGTGGTCATTGGGTGGGGACTTCTAGAGTTTGAGACTTGATCCATGATCCCTGGGATTATGGGTTTTAGTACTGGTGGGATTATGGGTGGAAGTTCTTCTGGGATTATGGGTGTAGCCTAGGGCGGGAGCTAAGGTGGAGAGCCTGAATGTAATATAAAGAGAGACAGAGAGATAGACTGGAGCTCTAGCTGTTGCTGTTGCTCTGCTGCCATGTTGGTTGGCTACCTCTGCCGCCATTTTGTTGCTGTTCTGCCGCCATGAACTGGATGCTCTCTGCTCTGTTCCACTCAGCCTTGGGCCAGCCAAATATGGACTGAAACCTCCACAAACTGTGAGCTAAATAAACCTTTCCTTCTTTCATTTTGAGTGTTGGGTATTTGACCCAGCAACGAACAAAGAGTAACTAAGACAGAGCTCTAGGGGCTTGCTTTACTCCTTCTGCTCCTATGGTTATTATAATTTGATTTTAAACTTTTCTGTCTAAAGCTGCTAGAGAGGGAGTGCTCTCTACTGAGTCATAAACTTTCTTTTTTTATTTATTTCTTTATTTTTTATTTTTCTTGTTTCAGAACTTTTGTTTGTTTATTTATTTATATGGCTGGCTCAGCCTGCCCTGAGGGCAGGACTGGCACAGCATGTGGTGCCGGGGATCGAACCACAGTTCCTGTAGCTGCCTAAGCTTTCCTAAGCAGGCGCTTTAGACCACTGAGCCATCCTACCAGGCCCCTGAGTCATAAACTTTCCTATCATTAAATGTCTACATCTATTTTCAACCTATAGGGAATGTCCAATTTATCTGCCTTGAATAAGGTCACGTTGGGACACTGGTGAGCACATGTATAATAAGGTTTCCTTTATGCTGAGTTAAAGTTCTTGTAGCTCTCAATTCCAGCATTTTCTTTTTCTGAGAGCATAAGAATTGCATCACACATCTTCCACAGAGACCAAGCCTATGTGTACAAGGACACAATTGAGCAATTTCCACTGGGCCCTGGGGAATATTAAACCCTTCCATCATTCTGTAGTACATTATTTATGATCACTTTTTTGTTCACTTTTTTTTTTCTTTTCATTTGTAAGTTCAACTCCAGGTCCTGACAGAAGGCGACAAAATGCTCCATATGTTAAAAATTCTTATCACTAAATCAGGAACCAAACTATAAATTTTGGCCTTTGAAATCGCACTGACTGGGTGAAGACCATTTGGCTCCTGAAATATTACAGTGGTGATCAATTTGCTGTAAAACTAAGCGGTTTAGCTCAGCAATCTACAATTGGCAAGCTAGCATTGAGGAGCAAGTTTACACTCAGCCCGTGGGATAAATTAAATTTTATGATGAAAATATGCACTATTACACGCTTATCTGTTAAACATATTATTCTTTTCCGCATCAGTATAATAAATATTTTTAATCATATATTTTATCCCACATGCATAGAATGATGTGATAATTTTATTCCGCCTGTATTGGCCCGAACATGTCAATGAATCACAGAATAGAGAAAAGCTTTCCAATCTGTAAAGAAGAAAAATTCTGATGTGCCTAGCAAATGTACATACCCATGAAATGAGGATAGCTGGCAATAGAATAATATAAATTATTGTTTCCCAAACAGCAAGCGTCAACTGATTTAATTTACTCAACTCGTTTAATTCACCATTTCTCCCTACTTCAACCCCACTTCGCCACAGCTGCTTCAGCCTCAAAATCCTTTGAGCTCCCTTGATTCCATTCACCACAGAGGGCATCGCCCCAAAGCTTTTGCCTCAAAGCATGTAGTAGCAGTAAGAAATTGAGTTCGAGTCTAGGAACTGAGGGCCTGTGTGTGGTTAAGTGATAAATGACGAAAGCTAATCCCAGGCGCCTCTCAGGCCCTGGCAGGCCGACGTGCCTTATTTCACACAAATTCCACAAAAGTTCCATAGGGACGGAATACTGCTGTTGCCCCATTTCACAGGCAAGGCAATTGGGTTTCAGAGGTGAAAAGAGCAATGGCTGGAGGAGAGAAGAAAAAATGGCGGAGGAGGCCATTGCTACTAGCCGGCCTAGGGGAAGACGGCTGCCCGAGGCAGGACGGCAGCAACAGAAGTAAAAATGAGCGGTCGGATCAAGAAGTGCGGCGATGGGGCCCAGCAGAATGGCTCAGTGGTCTAAAGCGCCTGCTTAGGAAAGCTCGGGCGGCTTCAGGGACCGCGGTTCAATCCCTGGCACCGCATGCTGCGCCAGCCCTGCCCTTGGGGAAAGCTGAGCCGGCCATAAAAATAAATAAATAAACAAAAAAAAAAAGAAGAAGAAGAAGAAGTGCGGCGAGGCCTGGCCTTGCGAGCACGATTCCTCCCAGAGACGCGCTCATCACCCGGTGTGCTTGTGTGCCACAGCACGTTTCCTCTAAGAAGCTATGGAAACTCACACGATTTGTTCCACAACTCAAAACGATTCAGGGACTACAAATATTGTGATATGATATGTGATAATAAAGAAAACGCAGAAAAAAAGAAAAGAAAGAAAACGCAGAGTATAACGAAAAGAAACACCCTTGCCCTTGCGGGGAGGCATAAGAGACGAGGGCAATTGCGTAGGACGACCACGCAGCGTCACTGTCAGTACTGGACTCACCGCTGTGGGCTCCATGCAATCTTCCTTTTGTGCAAGTTTAGCAAGGAAGCTATTCGGGAAAACTGCCTTTGGCCTTCCTTGGAGGACTTCTGGGAAATGCGACATTGCATTTGTCATCAATGGATTCATCACGCACTGCCACCTTATTCCGACAGTGCTGTTCTATCAAGTTCGGCGCTGACTCCCGCATTTTAAACATTCCCCTGATCTCACTGGAAGCGAGGGGCTTCTCCTCCTTTCTCTCCTCCTCCTCTGCAGGTGACAGCTCCTCCACGGCCTCTTGCTGTTGGGAGATGATCACCCACAGTGCCGCAGGAATTGAGGGAGAGACAGACGGACAGAAGGACGGATGGACGGACAGAGAACATTAGTCCCACTGGGATCGTGTGATGCTGTTTGCAGCCATATACCACTCGTACTGCAAGACATCCCTTGTTTATCAAAATAAAGTTTATGAGAAACATTCACTTGTCCTCCGGAAACGTCATATGACAAGTTACTCGCTCCCCAGGATGCTACTGTATTCGAAAATGAAATCAGCAGAACTACGCCGTGAGATCGCTGGTGTCATTCCCGGGGAAATGTATTTTCAGAATATGCTGCCAATTCAGACGCAACAAAGAAAAGCCACCAAGTACCTCCTTCAAGTGAATAAAAATGTACAAGTGATTTCCGAGAGACACGGGGACCCCATTCATATGGTTTTTTAAGTAAATTGTTGCAATTGTTTGGCTTTACTTTTAGTTACCAATATTAATATCTTTCTTGCCCAGTTGATAAATTGCACGGGAACCTAGATATGTAAGCGTAGAACAAAACCTGGCGCACACGGGTTGAGCACCCCCGGTGGCTTTGGGCCCCCACTGGGCGTCGGGAAGCACATCCCTGCAGTGGAGGCCGAGGGCTCCATTCTCTGTCCTCCCCACAGGGTCTAACACAGTGCACTCATTTGCATTGCTCAGCCTCCGTCATCTCAGTCTCCAGTCCCTTTTCTTAATTTTCAGCGAGTAAGTCAGACAGCCAATAAGCGGGACTACCGCATCCCAAAATACCAAGACGCTGCTGTGTGCCATAAACCACAGGGTGGCAGTGGGAAAGTAGACACCAGCCCTGCCTTCTGAGGGCTTAGAGTATAAAGGGAAAAGCTAATAACTGAGCCAGTCGATATCACAGTGGACAATGAGCACCCTGTCCAAGAGATGGGGGAGAGGGCTGTAAGCTGATAGAGAGATGGGAGAGAGGGCTGTAAGCTGATGTCAACAGCACTCACACACAGGAGCCAACCAATGTGAGACCATGGCTCTGTCACTGGAAACAGTGCTGAGTCCCACAGGTGAGCAAAGATTTAACAGAGCTGTAAAGTACAAGGGCAGAGAAAGAAAGGGAATGTCAGCAAAGAGCAAGGGATGGCTTTCTAAGTGGCGAAAAGACACCAATTTTTACCTCTTGGCAGCAAGAACACAATACAACGTCCCAGGTACAGAATCATGCTTTAGAAAATAAAAGATTTACATTTTAAAAGATCACCATAGCTTTGGCTACTGAACTGAGGAACCATTAAGAGAATGACCAGGATGGGGGCTCTCACCCTGGTTCCACTGCTAGGGGTAGATGATCCTTTCTGGGGCAGAGGACCACCCTGAGCCGGGAATTCATCAACGTCCAGTACCTGTGCTCACTGGATGCCAGGAGCATTTCCTCAGTAAGGCAACAGAACCAGCAAAACTACCCTGGGCAGCAACTGGCCTGGATGAGAACCACAAGGGTAGAAGAGACCCTTGCTTTTAGAGGTCATTAACTAGGAACGAGAAGAAGCTGACCTGAACTGGAGCCAGGGCAAAAGTGAATTTGATCAGAATGTAGATGTACCCTATACGCTTCTTAGATGCTGCCGGAGTGACCACAGCTCAGCTCTGGTAGGGAGTTGCGTTTTCCTGCTTGCTCCTGCCTCTTCCTCCAAGCAAAGCCTACTCTTGCGCTTGTCTGTCTCAACCCGAAGTTGGATACCTTCATACATATGTATGCATACGTTAAGTTTTTGCAAGCATAATTTAGACTTTTCAAAACAGTGACACGGTAACAAAGAAAAACTGAGACGTGCATGCGTTTTGAATATTGATTCCAGCTTCGCACATAGTACCCGTGACATTTTTCATGCTGCTTTGTTTCTATGCATTTGTTTTCTCCGCTTTTCCATGTCTTGCCCAACTTTAAAGGAATTTGCTACTAACGGGGAATTAAGCCCATCTGTTACCTATAGAATGCAAGCCATCCCAAGCCAACCCACCCGAAGAATATGCTTGCTACTAAATAGAGCTTTCATAAGCAAAAAGACAACTTAGATTCTCACATAATTTATTTAGGAAGAAATGGAAATTACATTTACAGGAGACGAACTATGTTTTAGGAACTTAGCACAAGTACTATGAGGAAACAATTATCCCTTCCTTTTTCTTACATTTGTAAACTATAATACTTTAGAAATTAATTTGGCATTACAGGCCACAGAGTCTCTACCTCACATGGCCAGTTCTGCTATTTTATTACAAAGCATGCACCGATAATATGTCAACTCAACAGCATGAGAGAAACTCGCTTATTTTCTTAGCTCCTGAATAAGGCAGCTAACTAGGGAAAGGGCCTGAGAAAGAGGTGGACAATCTGCCATACTGGTGGAAGTTTAATTTAAAATAGTGACTTGGGGGCTTTGGATCAGGAATGCACACCGCTTGGCTACATGGAATGTAGCCCACTTCCTCTTTAAAAAAAATAAATAAATAAAAGTGTAGCCATACCCTACTAAGATCCTCAGTTGTGAGGAAATTTTCACACAAAACAATCCGTTTTGGCCTGAGATTCCACTTTACTGCAAACTGTGGAAGGACTGGGCTAGGGAGTCCGAGGGCCACCTGGGGACTTTTCTAGCTTCACAGAGTCACCCATGACAGGTGCCCACTAAATCACCCAGCAGGTCCTGGGCTCTGCTTACCCATACCCAGTGAGTCTAGACTGCGAGGCCTTGTTACGCACCCACTGGGGACTCCTTCTGGAAATCCAGGAGCTGTTCCTCTTGGTCCTATTTCCAATAAAAACTCTCCTAGCCTCCTCTTGTTGCAGAATGCCATTCTTCGAGGTCTGCACAACCGCAAGTGTGCCTGACTCGCTGGCAGAGTGGCTATGTTCGCCCTGAACCACAAAGGGACGCTCACTTTTCTTTTTTTTTTTTTTTTTGTCTTTTTGAGACAGGGTCTTGCTATGCAGTTGAGGCTGGTCCTGCGCTCACTTTTGTAGCCCAGGCTGGTCTCAAACTCGCACCAATCCTCCTGCCTCAGCCTCACTTTTCAATTTCGTGTCAGTCACGTTACAAAACAATTCTTTAGATTTTACTTTGACCATTTAAATATGTAAAAACAACTAGTAGGTCACATCCAGACAGACACAGGTCTGGAGTCAAGAATGGCTTCAGAAGGTAAAACCTTGAGCTGCTGACCGTGGTTGGAGTTCCTCTCTCCTGAAGCCACAAGCCCGGTGTGTCCTTACGCTTACATCTCCTTGAATGTCACAGGCTGGCTGGCCCAGAAGCCAACCTGGAGGTAGGTTTTGAGGATGACTTTTCTATTTGGGAGATGATCCCAAGAAGCTCTAGTGGAAAAGAAGGAAGCAAGACAGAGAAAGGAGGGAGACCCGTGCAGGGCACCTGCATGAGCAGAGTCCCGAGTGTGGGCATTCACCATACCCCAACCACCTACAACCGGGCTGGGGGCTGCTCCAGGCTCTTCCGTCACCCTGCTGACAGAACCTTCACCACAGGTCAGGATAACCTCATGGCAGGGGAATGCAGGGGCCTGCCATAGAAAGGCTTTGACCAGCAGAATGCAGGGAACCTGGAGCACACCCCTCGGTCCTGGCCACTGCCATGCCTCTGGTATGTGTTCAGGCCTGCTTGTGAGGACCAGAAGCTACCACAGAATACGGTGTCAGGTGCTTCCCAAGACTTTCTGAGGGGCCACAGAAATTCAGGGACTGGTGAATGGACCAGGGGAAAGTGTCCAGCCCTGTACTTTGTGCTATATGCATTTGTTTGTTTGTTTTTAACTTTATTTATTTATGTTATGGCCCACTCAGCCTGCTTTGAGGGTGGGGCACAGCATATGGTGCTGGAGATTGAACCACAGTCCCTGTGGTTGCCTAAGCTTACCTAAGAAGGCACTTTAGACCACTGAGCTATCTTACCGGCCCCTGTGCATTTATTTTTAAATTGAACTTAATGTTGCAGTCCCCTGCCTCAGCCTCCCAGAGTGCTGTGATTATAGCCTGTGCCACCATGTCTGGCTGCTGGGTGCATTCTCCCATCCAAGCACTAAGGAGACTCGACCCTGCTTAGCTTCCAAGGTCAAACAAGATCAGGTGCACGCAGGGTGGTATGGCCGTAGACAGCTGGGTACATTCTTAATGATTCATATCTCCAGAATGTGATTTGGAAAATATTTTCAGAACATTGCATTGTGAACTTTATGTACATACACTAAAAATAAATAAGATTACTGATAATTTTGCTTCTATTAAAGTCAGAAAAGTGAGATTTTATAGTACATTGTATCTGGGCTACAAACATTTAAACTTCACATGATGGTATCAGTTTTAATGCACCTGGTTTTTTCACTTGTCTTTATATTTTTCCAACTTAACATTCTGGAGAAAAATGAATCATTTAAAAATACATAAAAATGAAGCCGGGCGTGGTGGCGCACACCTGTAGTCCCAGCATTCGGGAGGCTGAGGCAGGAGGATTGGTGTGAGTTCGAGACCAGCCTGGGCTACAAAAGTGAGCTCAAGGCCAGCCTGACCTGCATAACAAGACCCTGTCTCAAAAAGACAAAAAATAAATAAATAAATAAATAAATAAATAAATAAATGAAATACACAAAAATGTACACACAGGCATATACATATTATTCACCTTGCCACAGGCTCTAGTGTGATTCCACAGAACCCTGTCACTGGCTCCGCCTTCACTTAAAATGTTGATACTCTGCTCCTCGTGGCTTTGTGTTGATTTTGATTTTCAGACACTTCACTAAAACATGATTCATCTTGCTTCCGCAGGGTTTGGGGGTCCCATCTCCCTAAATTTCTCAGCTACAGTAAATGTCTCACGGGTCTTGTCCCTGGCCTGGTCTGGCCAGAGCCCACATGACATTTGAGCCACATGCTTAATAGATGACAGCTTTACTGTCTGTCCTCGAATCCTGCTTCTCTACCGCTACTCGGAGTATTTCCTTGCACAAGCCCCGCCCCGCCTCTTGGCCCTGCCGGAGCGCTGCATGTTCACATCTTCACGGGCCCCACAATGCATCCTCTCTTTTTTCCCTGCCCTGGCACATGAAGAAAAAAAAATGCACCCTTTTATTGAATATCTCGGAGGCCTATGTGTTGATAAGTACTCTCCTAACCTGTTATGGAGGGGGAAAGTTAGCAAAGCCAAGGCAATTATGGCTGGGTAATTTGAAGGACCCCCTTTTCCTTGACAGCAAATTAATTGATGTTATAATGGGTATGTCACCCTGCCACCCATCAACAATTATTGAGTTCTGACAATGTGCTAGGCTACCTGCGAAACAGCACACATGCACCCATACACACACACACACACACACACACACACGCATGTGCACGCGTGCATGCGTGTACACATACACACCCTAACCCCAACTTCTTTCCTCCAGAGTATGATCCATCGATGATGTGATCTTAATGTATATTTTTTCTGTGTAAGAGAGAAATCACATGGCCCACGCGATCTCATTTTAGCTTCTCTCCCATCTCATGTTTCTCTTGGCACAATGGTCCTGGCTGGCTTTGAAGATAAGCGGCCAACGACTTCTGAAATGCAAGACAAAGAATTCTGATTCATGAGCGGATGCGTGTTTGTCTGAGAGATGCATTTTAACGATTCCTGTTTATTAGTGACCCAGTCTTCCTAAAGCCACACACAAGAGTCAGAGCTGTAATCAGCCCTGCCTGCCCTGCCCTGCCCTGCCCCGCCACCAGACCCCTGCAGATGCAGAGAAGAGAATCAAAGGACCCCGGTGTGTTGCAGGAAGGGACTGGAGCCTGAGAAGGAAACAAGTAACCAAGGCTTTGGAGACAGAGCTGCAGGGGTGGGGAGATGTAAGGGCTGTGGGTAAGAAAAGAAAAGGAAAAAAAATTGCAGAATAATTTAAAAGGAAATTTCACTTCCCAGTGCTGGGGAAGACATTAATAGCAGGAAACAAAACCCAACAGAAAAACAGCTATTTAATTTTACAGTTGCTCTTCGGAGCTAAGAGGAACGAATGCTCCAGGGATGGAGTCAAGACTCTGCCCCCCCCCACGTTACCATTTGTAGCTATTTATTTGTCCATGTAGATTTGCTTTGGGCTTCACTTTCTGATATCGGATGAGGACCCACGAGAGTGAAATTTCAACCTTAACTCCACACTCCCTTTATTCCACCGGCTCTGGTTACAACCTAATGTTATTTTAACAGTTTTTCTTTAATTTAACGATATTTAATTTGCATTCACTCAAGTGACATACAATAGATCATGCTATTACCATGATTTATTATCAGATGAACTGGCATAAATTCAACATTATAAATTGCGCCTGTAAATGGAACTATTATTTTACAGGAATTACTGTAGCAGAAAGGCTAAGGACCCTCCAGTCAACCTTAGTCAAACCCACTCTTTAGGGTTTTATATTTTATGCCCGCAATAAATGCTTTCGTGAAAGCTCCTAGCCCACAAAAAAGTCATTCGAAGTACATTAATTATGATAATACTATCCAAAAAGCTGCAAGGCCCTATTTTTGTGACATCATTGTCTGATTTCTTGCTGCCTTAAATTATTCCTTTGATGGCTACAGAGATTAACAGTCCTACTTTTGTCATTAAATATAAGGCATTTTAAAGCTTAATCCACCTAAGTTCTAATTGATATTGCTTTCAGTTGGCAGATAGTGACCTGATTTATAATTTAAATATGCAGCATTATATGCATCTCTTCAGTATGATGATAAGCAAAGTTTCTCTCATCTCTCTCACCAGTGTTAACATCAAGGAAAAGTGGCTTTCTTTTTTTTTTTTCTTTTATATCCTAAGCCTAATTGAAAACTGTTCATTGAATTTCATCGTGATAGAAAACTCTTTTTATCTCCCAATTTGTCCATTAGTGATTATAATTGAAGTATCTGCTACACAGCCGAATTGATATTGTTCTTGTTTAAATTCTGAATTTCTCTAAATCTTTCAGGAGACATCAAAAAATATATATACATCTATCTCTGCAGAAGCACACAAGCCCGGCATGGCTCAGGGCCTAGTGGCTGACGCCGCTGCTTCGGCGGCAGACTGGCCTCACTCTCCGCGTGGGGAAAGCCACACAGAAAGGGAAGCCGCCTAATTTTGCGAGAGAATGTGTTGCATAATCACCTCACCAGCGTGACCATAAGGTTTGCTAATTGCCACATCTGTTTAACAGCTGTCAGACGCCCCTACATGCTGCCATCAATATTCTGACGGAGCCCATTACCAGGAGTTTTATTGTTTTCAACTGTTACTTATTTGTCATAGACACTACTGCAGCTAATGACATCTATTTATGTGATACCGCTAATTATTTGGGGGCTGTTTTAAGCAACCTGCCTTGAACCCGGTTTGGCATTTTCCGTTGGGCTCCTCCTTTCAGGCCCTGCCCTCACCCCAACCCCTGACTCAGCCCCCCACCTTAACAACTTCTTTCTGTGGATGAAACTAATTTTCCTTCACCCACATGCATAAATATCCGAATAGATATGTAGAATTAAAAAACTAAGGGGAAGTTTTCAAAATGTCTTCATCCCTTTGTGGCGCTAATGCATTCTTCTCCTAAATCTAAGCTAAGTAAGTCCAGGTTCAGGATGATAAATGCACAGATCTATCGCTACTTAGGCTGTCTTGGGGGTGGGGGGCACAGTTGGCCTGGCTGTTTTTTGTAATTGCTTTTACATTTCACCTACTTCTTCACCAGACTGCATTTTTTTTTTTTAGCAAACCCTGACATCTATTACGCAGAAAGCAGAGGTTGACAAACTGCAGACAGAGCGAAATACACATGCCCAGATTTAAAGTGAATTGATAGGTGTCACCGATCTCTATTATACCTGGAACGTGTGAATTTCATGTGATGTATTATTTATCCACAGTGGATGCCGTTTTGTTTCATTAATGAACCTCTATAGCAGAGATATGCAGCGTGATGATTAGCTTGGGACGGTACAAAAGGACACGGTAGGTGCCTGCTGTTGCTCAATTATTTTCCGCATTTTTCTCCTGCATCTTTGCATGAATTATTAAGGCCTTGCTGTTTATTTAAGAATCTAATTTTGGTGCATGTGTCCAGCAGAATTCTGTTTCCTCCTCTAATGAAAGGAATGCCGTGTGACAATTTCCAGCCGTAGTCTCAAACTCTGGATTTGCACGGCACAATGCAAGTTGCAAAGGTCACTCTGCTGTTGATTCACGCGGCAGAGACGTTTGATGAGCCTAGAAATCCATTTCAGTTAGGCAGCGCATCATGCCAGCAAATGAAAGCCGAACTGCTCGGTTAAGTCAAGCACAATTTTCATGCGCTTACAAAGAAATAGATTAAAGCAGAAAGGATCCAACGCGGGCAAACCTACAGGAAACAGCTTATCCAGAATGAAAGGAGCTGATTGGAGATCACTTCGGGGACTAACAGAGAGTGACCATCATTAACATCATGATGTCTAATGCTGCCTATCCTGGTTACCCGCCTTCGACACCTCTGATAATGCACGTTCATTTATAATCAAATCATGCCCTGCCACATACATTTATTTGAAAAGGCTTATTGAGATAGTGGACAGGGATGACCTTATATATAAAACTCACTTTGCTTTTCTAGAGATAGACAGGAGGCTATCATTTTGTTCTAGATGAAAAGTGATTTAGGGTTAACAGCGGAGAGGCCGCAGCCTCAGCTTCAAACCTGAGAATGTGGGGGCTGGAAGCACCCCTATCCAGCTCCTCCCTCCCTGAGAAGTCACATGAGCCTCCTTCCGAGCTGCTGCCTGAGTAGAGATGTTTTCATTGGTACAGAAGGGGCATGACCTCCAGGCTTAATGATCATCTGGCCATTCAGAAATTGCTGGTATTTGTGCAGACCACACAGGCCTGCAGCCTGATCTAGGTCAGCGGGAGTCCAGTGGGCAGAGCTAGAGCAGGATTCGGGTCCCCAGCTAGCACAGGAACTACCTCTGAGAGCCTCTCTAACCTCACAGATCCCCATGGAAACTGTAAAACAGGGAAGCTGACTCCCCAGGCTTCCAGGAGAGGAAAGGAATGAGATGTTAGAGGTAGATCAAAGTTGCAGGAACATGGGGCTCAGCTAGACCAGATGCTAGGTCCACTCTAGAAGTTGAACCTCCGAAACCCATACCACAACTGTTAACCCATGAGGATCCTGGAGCCCAGAGGGGTGGCAGGATCTTGACCAGTGGAGACCAAATTGTGGCAACCCAGTCCAGCCAGGCACACCCAGGAACCAAACCTTTGTGGTGGTCCCTTGCAGCATGCGTTGGCAACCACACAGGTGCACCACCGCGTACTGCTCTTTATTTCTGGCAGTGACATGCTCCACCAGGCCCCACCTTATATTTATGAGAAGGATTATTTGGGAGGTGTGGTTCAGGTTGCCTAAAGGGTGGGTTTGGGGATCAAACCATCATCCCTTGTGCCTGACCCAGATTTCCCATGCATGTGCTTAAACTACTGAGCTCACCTGAAAGCCTCCATCTAAAGGTTGAGAAATGTTTTTTGTTTGTTTATTTGTTTGTTTGTTGTTTGCTTGGGGTTTCTTGCTTGTTTTTTGGGGGGTTTTGTTTTATTTTGGTTTGGTTTGGTTTGGTTTGGTTTGGGCTTTGGCTGGCTCGGGGTGCCTTAAGGGTGAGCATGGGGATTGAACCGCCATCCCCTGTGCCTGACTCTGATTGCCCACACAGGCACTTAAACCACTGAGAACATCTGAAAGCTACCCTTCCTTATATTTATGACATATTTGTTTATGCAACCTTTACTAGGATTCCTGGGTAGGCTTTGTATTGGGGCATGGCTGAGGCTTTCCACAGTGACCAAACCTAACGCCCCTGCAGACCAAAAATTAGAGAAAAAGAAAGGCTACAAGGATAGCCAATATTTTGGCCCTAGTCCTTCAAGGTCAGTGAGGACTTGGGATGTAAAAGAACCTGTACTGTAACATCTTGTAACTAACTCAGTGGCGTCACAAATTTTCTGTTCAAGGAGATTATGGGGCCACAGAGGAAAGGGATCGATGATGTACCATGTGCCTACGGAGAGTCACCTAGAGAGAAAACATGCTCTCAGGCTTTCACGAGAGCAAATTAGTCAAGCAATGGTCGTGACTCATCCAGATGGCTGACACTGACAAAAGTTCCACAAAACACTATAAATGGTTTCAGGGTAAATCCTGAGATTTGACTGACCTTGGCAGACACAAAAGTTAAAATTTTTGTTGTTGTTATATAGGTCTTGCTTTAACTGGGTGTTAACCATCCACCAGAAAAGTTTAACCATAAGGTATAAAAAATAAAGCCAGATTAGTATGCTCAGCTGAAAAAGGCTCAAGTCAACAGCTCCCAACTTTTGCCAGTTCTGCTGATAACCCACTACTATTGTGGAATATTGGACTATGTATACAACTACTTTCTCTTAGTTCAGTGAGAAGAAATATTTGTAGTGATAGTGTTTAGAAAAGTTATCAAGTCTGCATCTTGTACTCTGAATAACTACTATGAAGACAATATGTATTGTATTAATTATTGTGGCTGTCCTGCTAACGTGTTTTGAAACTGTCTCATTGTTATTTCTTTCTCATTAAAATTAATAAATTTTTTAAAAAGAAATGATTGCAGGTTCCTCCAGTGTAGGCTCAACAGGGCTCTATCAGCCTGTAGGGTGAGCTGGGGCAGTACAGGAAGTGACCTGGCTGGGCCTTGGGATCCTCAGAAGCACCTGCCCAGCTCCTGCAAGCTGAGCTCTACCTCTGCCCACTGAAAGCCCACATGTCGCTTCCACCCCTTGGCAGGGCTGCTTCCAGGTAAAGCAACCCTGTCCTTGCAGGTAGGTGCCAGGCAAGACACTGCACATTATTCTTCAAGTAAGACTAAATAAAGCATTTTTCTAGGAAGATTTTCTTAGATTTTTTCATTAAATTTTTCATTGCCTCAAAAATAGGTGTCTCTACTCCAATCAAGTGGAGGTAGAAGTTGATGTTGCTCCTCTGCACTGTTGGAATCTTTAGGTGTTTAGTGTAAGATTTTTCAAAAGGGTTTATCAAAAGGCAAGTCAAACTTTTAATCTTCAGTAATAGAAAAGGAAAACAGAAAGCTATGTTGTGGCTCCCACTGACAAGTTTGTTTTCTCAAGACAGTTGAATCTTCTCCAAAGAACTCCTATATAGAACCCCTTCTGTATCACTTCATGTCCCCTTGTCCAGCTCCTTCATGATGACAAGAGATGGGGTAAAAAAGGTAACAGTAGCAGGAAGCTGGGACATAGCAGCCCTTCTGGAGCTGGTGTTAACTCCCCCTTTGGAGGGCTGACTGCAGTGGTCACGAACTCTGACCTTATGGAATTCTGGGCAGGAAAAGACATGAAGAAAGAAATCAAGAGCAATGCAGTCAAGGAGTCCACCAGGCTGGAGCGGTGGTAGAGAGAAGAGGGAGGGAGGGACGCACTAACAGCAAATGGGAGGTGGGGGAGGGTCTGGACAGAAGGGAGAGGAAAAGGCAAAGAGGCAGAAACAATCAAGAAGTGATGTGAGGCCGGGTGCAGTGGCATAGACCTATAATCCCAGTACATGGGAGGCAGAAGCAAAAGAATTGTAGTGGGTTCAAGACCAGCATGGGCTACAGAGTGAGCTTAAGGCCAGCCTGAACTGCGTAGCCAGACCCTACATCAAAAAGACAAAAAGAAAAGAAAAATAAGAAGTGATCGTGTATGCTCCAGTTTCCCACGATGAGTGTCCTTATTATACATTGCAAACACATACTAATAAAAAAAATCAATGCAAAGAATGTTAAAGGACTCCCAGTAGAAAACGGTGGCACAAATGACTTGTGCATCCTCTCTCCATCCCAAGACCCATAAATGTCAATAAAAGAATCAAACAGGCATCAATTCACAAGAACAAAGATCCTAGGCAAATAGATGCCAACAAGCATAGGGTGGAAGTGGGGAAGCAACACGAAGCCAAGCTAAGCCCCAGGACACAGAGCAACAGCAACGTGAGCAACAGCGTGAGCAACAACGTGAGCAACAGCGCCGTCTATCGGCAGCTATACAGAAAAGGGATGAAACAGAGTGCGGGCAGGTCTAAGGCTCTCCTCTTGCAGCTCCTCCTTCAGCAAGGAGACTTGAAAGTAATTCAAGAGCATGGTGCCCCAGGGTGGCGGGAGAGAGAGGTCCTTCTGACACTCTCAGCTACCGTGAAGGTCAGCACATCTGCTCAGTTCTGGGTCCCAGGCACTTGGTTTATGTTTGCTCCTTTCCCAACAGGAGAGTCACTGCTTCCTCTATGAAAAAAAGCAAAAAGCTGGCCTGCCCAAGAGATGACCTGGGCCTGGTGGAAGGCAGGGAGCTCCCTGGGGGCAGGGTATAATGGAAGATGATACTGACATGGGGGGGGGGGGCCCACAGGGAAACACGGAAGTCATGGTGCAGGGTCCCACCCAAAGGCCTATTCATCAATAGCAACAAGTCCAGATTGTGCTTTCTCTCTGCTTTTCATGTCCTCAATTCAAAATCAGGTGGACATCTAGCTATCAACAGAAATTTGATTTAAACTTCAACAATTAAATCCAGAAATGAAAACAGTCAAGGTGGAAACAATTCTGTAGAAGCAAAGGCTGAGTGGCATGCAAGAAAAACACCAGCTGGGCATGGCCATACACCCCTCAGGAGGCTGAGGCAGGAGAATCTCTGGGAGTCTGAGGCCAGATTGAGCCACATGGTGAGTTCAAGTCCAACCTGAAGTACATAACATGAGCCTACGTCAAAAAAATAAAAAAGTAAAAAGCATGCATGAGCCAAATGCAAACAAAGAAATATTCAGAAAACAATAAATAGCTTTTGGGAATCACAAGATACAAAGAAGCAGCTCAGTGTTCAAATGAAGTTTGGATGATTATACCAAAACTCACCATTATCCAAAAAGTAGAAGAAGAGATGGATAATGCAAGAGACATACTTAGAAGAAAAGTAATAACTATGGGGAGATAGTTCAGTGGTCTAAGTGCCTGCCAGGCAAGCACAAGGACCTGGGTTTGATACCTGGTACCGCATGCTGTGCTAGCCCAAAACTGGGCATGGTGGTGCATGCCTGTATCCCAGTACTGGGTAGGCTAAGAAAGGAAGGTCACTGTGAATCCAAGCTGTACAGAGAGACCCTGTAACAAATAAAATATAAATGATTTTGAAAAATAACAAAGTACAGTAAAGAATAAACGTAAAGACAGAATATCTCAAAATAGATTTACAAATCAGCAAAATTAGTGCCAGTGAGATAGCTCAGCTGACTAAGAGCCTGCATAGACAAGCACAAGGACTGAGGCTCCATCCCAAGCACCACATGCCAAGCCATCCCTGTCCCCAGGCACACTGAGCCAGCCACAAAGTCCAGGTGTGGCGGCACACACCTGTAATCCCAGCGACAGGTAGGCTGAGACAGGAGGATCACTACACGTCCAAACTGTGTAGTGAGACCCTGTGCCAAATACATTTTTAAAAAAGAAATCAATAAATTAAAGAGTGAATAACAGAAGAATTTATTCAACAAAGCTTTCCAAAGCAAAACCAGGTCTATGAGCCACAGTTACTCAGATCAGCATATGTCAGAAGTTTCACACAAAGTTCTACCGCAATTTCAAGTCCTAAAGACTTTATAAAGAAGGGCTTCAAGGCCATTACAAGGGCATTAACACACATCACAACAGCTATGCTAGAAACTGGAAGATACAACATACATTTCTTCAAAATGCTAATAGAAAGTGCATCTCTTCAACCAAGAATTTCATAACCAGCTAAATTATGTCTCAACTGTGAAAGATAGAATAAATGTATTGTCAAGCTTACAACTTCCCAAAAATTCAAACTTTCAGATTTCCTTTCTCCAGGAAAGGAAAGACAGAGACTGAGACAGAGAGACAGACAGAGACAGAGAGAGAGAGAGAGAGAGAGAGAGAGAGAGAGAGAGAATTTCCCCTGTGCAGATATGAAGCCAACACAGTGAAACAGAGAGGGCAAGGAGACAAAGAGGGAAACAGCACTGAATTCTGATGTCACCACTGGAGCCCTAAATCCATTTCTTAGAGGCGCATAAACATTATCTACATTGTCCCCTTTGGCTCACCCTGAAAACTGCAAGCTTTCACTGTTTGAGCATATCTCCCCTTCTGCGTCTTCCATGAAGTTCTCTTGGATTATGGAAACCACCACGAATTTTCCTTTGTTTATGGTGTGGATCTTAAAGTCATGGGTTAAAGCCTTGTTCCTGAACTGACCATGCTACTAGGAGACAGAACCCTTAAGAGGCAGGGCAGGGATCTGGGGAGATAGTTCAGTGTTCTAAGTGCCCAGCTGGCAAGCACAAGGACACAGGTTTGTGAGACCCTGTGCCAAATAAATAAACAAGACCCCCCAAAAAATTTGATAGCTCAGGCAGACACAGAGGCAGAGGTTCAATCCCCAGTGTGTCATTCTGGCTCCACTCCCAGGGCGCACTGAGATGCCAGTTGAGACTGGGCATGGTGGTGCACGCCTGTAATCCCGGCGTTTGGGAGGCTAAGAACAAGAGGATCACTATGAGTCCCATCAGTATAATGAGACGCTATAGACCCTGTAGACCCTGTACTTAATGCATAAAAATAAAAAATAAATAGGCAGGGCATAGTGAGCGGAAGGCAGGTCACTGGGGCATGCCTTTCAAAGAGGCTTTGGAATAATCCTGGTTCCCTCTCCGACCTCTTTGCTTCGTGGCTCCCATGTAGACAAGGCAGTTAACTCTTCTGCACATTCCCTGCCATGACCTATGGCCTCATGGCAGGCTCAGAGGTAAGAGGGCCAATCACCATGACTGAAAACCTGGAACCTGTGGGCCAAAATCAAAGGTGTTGCTTGGAAGATGCTTGTCTCAGGTAGTTGATCTCGACAATAGACAAGGGCCGCACACAGCCTCTGACCTACTCAGCCGTTGCTTGGGTGCAGGACATGACATCACGGGTGCACTTTTGATTCCTGGGGTCTTACTTTTCTGCAATCTAGAACTCTAAGTTTGTCTCGTAGGTATATGCCTGCCCTTCCCAATTGGTTAATGCTTCTTTCGGAACAGCAAGAGTTCTCCAGATTTCACTGAGCTCCGTCTCTCCCTGGGGCTCCTATAGGTTCCCTTTGATCCCTTTGCTTCCCTACCTGGGTCGCCTGGATTCCCGCTGCTCTCCTGCAGTCCCCTTCCTCTACAGCCATTCCTCCCCACCCCGTTTACATTATCTACTTCCTCCTTCATGGCACGGGCTTCAGGGTCTACGACCTCAGGCTGCATTCCCATCTAGCTTATGTGCCTTGAGTACTATAGGGCCAATCATTTCTGCATCCCAAGATTGAGACAGGTGTCTCCCGCATAGGTAATGGGTATTCACGAAAGGACTGGTAAATTCTATCTTACGATCTGCCTTGTAATGCTTTGGGGGCAACACGCAATAGCTATTCACAAGGGACACTGAAGCTTCCACATGTGCTAGGGTAACTTCCTATTGCCTTAGCCTGCCCTCTCATCTATTCGCCATGATTTTGCTACTGGTGCTTGAGTGATGGTTTCCTTTGGGAAAGAAGTCTCTTGCTCTCAGCTAGTGGTATCATGGAGCCGGCTCTTACAAGCTCATCAGAACACACTGCTAAATTATTAGGAATTTTCTAAGCCTTTTTGGCATTATGCAGACAGTTTGAAATCAGTCATGGTGGAAATATTTACTCATGGAATCTGGTGAAAACAGAAAGGTTCCCAGTTTCCCACCACCAGAGCCAGTTGTTCAATATTTACCAGCACACCCATGATCTCACCCCTTGCGGTCTCATGCCCGTCGCTCCCCTAGCATGGACGCCTAATCCTAGTCCCTCAGTGTAGACTGGTTCATAAGCAACCATGTTAATTATTTCTGTGGGCCAACAATAATCTTCCGTAGGACTACTTCAGAAACTTCTGAAAAAAAGAGGCCCTTTGCACTGAAATCACTGCCCCTGTGGATAGCAGGGAATCTCTGCATTGCTGAGGCTGTTAAGCGGAGGAAACGCACCACACACACACACACACACACACACACACACACACACACCCTGCAAAAAAAATGAAGGTACCTGAAGGAGGAAGCAAAGGCAAAAGAAAAGAAAAGCTAGGTCTTCCTGTCCTCGTCTGAATGCAGCATGAGCGAGCCTGCTTGTCACTAATGGACATCCCAGTTTTCTGAGTCAATAGAACTTCTTTGTTTTTCTTTTACCTTACGTTAATTTCTGTGGGGATTTTGGCACCTGCAGGAACACATCCTGCCTGGCTGGCAGCCTCTCACAGTCCATGAGTATTTTTCCTAGACTGTGGGGGCACTCGTCTTCCACAGATACCAGGCTCAAATCTATGGTCCTTCCCTGGGACCAGAATCCCTAAATGCACAGCAGGATCCCACACAGCTGTCTGCGCCCTGTGACATACCTGTCCTGGATGCATGCGACTCTGACTGTGCTGTTCACCAGTTCCCGTGGGATTTAGTGGAGTTATAATAAGCCACGTGTGGACAGCGCTTGAGACAGAAGGACTATGACCCTCGCTAAGGCCCTAGCTCCCCAGTGGCTACTTTGCTCCCTGCTGTTTCCTTGATTTTTTATAAGAAACCCCAATAAGGAGCTGGGGAGATAGCTCTGTGGCACAAGGGCTTGCCTGGCAAGGGCAAGGTTGTGAGTTCAACCCAGTTCTGCAAAAGAAAAAAAAAGAAAAGAAAAAGAAAGAAAGAGAGAAAGAAAAAAAAAAAGAAAGAAAGAAAAGAAAAGAAAAGAAACCCCAATAAATTATTTATTGGACTAAGCTATGGAGAGCCACTTCCTGTTCACCATGCGAAACTCTTCTTTTCTCCAGGTATGGCATGTGATCTAGGAGGATGCAAGAGCATCTTAGGAGCATTAAGATGTTTGTACTCTAGGCTGGCCAGATAGCTCAGCAGATTAAAGCACCTGCTTAGGCAGACGCAGGGGCTGGGTTCGATCCCAGGCCTACCATGTTGGCCCCACCCCCAGGGTGTGCTGAGATGGTGACTGAGACTGGGAGTGGTGCTACACACCTGTAATCCCAGTGTTCAGGAGGTTGAAAGCAGGAAAATCACTATACGTCCAATCTGTATAGTGACACCCTATACTTGACACAGTACCTTGTACTAAATACAAAAAGAAAAGTATACAATCTAATAAGGATATATATGTTTTAGTATATACTCAGAAAAAAATGAAATTAGCTTCTCTACAGGGATTTCTTGGATATTATGACTTAGGATAAAGGTGAAGCAGTTTGGTCAGCCTGTCAATCTCAAGAAAACGTTCAGTACCTGCCTCCAGCAAGACCCTGTGTTGGAAGCACAGAGCCCAGCTTTGGCTAACTGAGCAGGAATGCAATTTATTGCCAAGAAATCAGGAAGTCCCAAGCCAGAAGGAAACTCCAAAGAGCCAAGCTAGAAAAATAAACCAAAACGGAGAGAAGCCACTTCAAGGTCATGTCCTAGTGACAGTCTCATTGGAACTCTTGGAACTCTGTTTCCTACAAGGACAATGACCACTTGCTGCAATCAGACTCTGCTGCCACTGAGCTCATAATACCGTCCCAATGCCTCTGCTATATAGGCCTTCTGTGTGTGTGTGTGTGTGTGTGTGTGTGTGTGTGTGTGTGTGTGTAGCAAGGATTGAATATCAGGCTCTTGCCTGAGCTACACCTGTAGCCCCCTTTTTAACTTTTTATTTTAGTACAAGGTTTCACGCTAAGTTACTACTTTGCGCAAGCTGGGCTGGAACTTGCGGTCCTGACTCAGCCTCCCAGAGTACTGGGATTCCAAGCACATGCCACACATCTGGCTGGTAGATGCCTCCTGCACGCGGTACCTCTGTTCCTCAGAGTGCAAGAGTATGGTGTAACAGGAGCCAAGACAGGATGCCATGACCATAGAGTGGGCAGCAGGCCCTCTGATCGTTGGCCGTCAGACTGGCCTGCCCCTGGGGAGCTTTCCAAGCGCTACTACCTGGTCAGATCCCGTATGTCCAGGTCATTTGGTCAGGAGCATGAGTAGCCTGAATGCCTGTCGCTCCCTATGGGACTCTGCTATGCAGCCAGCTGTGACAATCACTGGACTGGACTCACAGTGTCCACAGTGGACAGTTGTATGTACGGGAGGAAAGCTGGCCCGATCTGAAGTCCGTCTCTGCCTTCCCCGTTGATTTCCTCACTCTCATCCTTCTCTGTCTACCACTAAGGCTGTTCTCAGCTCTTTCAATTATGTGATTTCCTTATCTTTATACTATTGAGAATACCTACAGGATTTCTTCAACGGCAGCTAAATTTATCTGCCTGTTATTTTGTTTTCATTAGCCATGATAGGAATCGCTTGCATAGCTTATGAGAACATAGCCAGCGATGGGCTTCAAACGCACCAACAGAACTCCAGGCCGTCCAGATTTGTCCCAAGGTTTCCAGGGTGCAGTGAGCAGCTCTGGTGGCTTACACAGGATCCGCACCCACTCTGGCCCACGAAGGCAGCTCTCCAGAGTCTGCGCCTGTTTCCCCTTATCTCCTGTTTCTTCCTTATCACAGTAACGCTGTGCTGTTCTCCGCAGTGTGAGGCTCCAGCCCAAGTTCTGCCCTAATGAAAGCAGTAATTCTAAAAGCTTGCTGAAGGAACACCGATGCGTGGTAATTGTCAAAAATTCTTCCATCTGGGACGCCAATAGGAATTTGTTCATTGTGCCTGACAGCTGACGGCTTTTCGCTGGAGAGTGTCTATGAAAACAGCAAGAATTTGAGCAACCTCTCTTGGTTTCAGATGAGCTTGTCGGTACAAAAGCCTGGATGAATAGGTTCATGAGGGGAGCGCCTCAGTGCCTCTGTCATGGGTGTGGTAAGCGTGGACGCGCAGCATGAGATCTACGCCGACAAACCTCTTTTTTTCTGTCTCTCTCTCTCTCTTGAGACAGGGTCTCACTATGCGGTTCAGGCTCACCTTGCACTCACTGTGTAGCCCGGGTTCACCTCATCTTGTAGCAATCCTCCTGCCTCAGCCTCTCAAGTGCTGACACTACAGGTGTGTGCTGCCACACTCAGCTTACTCTAACAAACTTCTAACTATACAGCAAGGACAACCATAAGCACAACCAGATTTCTAGAACTTTCTATCTTCCTTCAGTGAAATTCCAGAGCTATTAAGCAATAGCTTCCCAACCCCTTCCACATCCTCTATTCTTTTTTTTAATTTTTAAATTTTTTTCTTAGCTTGGCATGGTGGCTCACACCTGTGATCCCAGCACTCGGAAGGCTGAGGCAGGAGGATTGGTGCGAGTTCGAGACCAGCCTGGGCTACAAAAGTGAGCTCTAGGCCAGCCTCAACTGCATAGCAAGACCCTGTCTCAAAAAGACAAAAAATAAATAAATAAATAAACAAATAAATAAATATTAAAAAAATAATTTTTTTTCTTGTTCCAGAACTTTTGTTTGTTTGTTTCTTTGTTTATTTTTATGGCCAGCTCAGCCTGCCCTGAGGGCAGGGCTGGTGCAGCATGTGGTGCCAGGGATCAAACCATGGTCCCTGCAGCCGCCTAAGCTTCCCTAAGCAGGCGCTTTAGACCACTGAGCCATCCTGCCGGTCCCTCTTCTTTCTACTTCTGTGAGCGTGACTATTTTAAGAATCATATAATACTTTTATTTCTTTCTCTCTTTTTTTTTCACAAGGTCTACAGGTTCCCACTATGAAGACTGGACTTGCAGTAATTCTCCTGGTTTCAGCCTCCCAAGTGCTGGGATTATAGGCGTGCACCGCCATGCCCAGTCTCCATCACTGTCTCAGCATGCCCCAGGGGCAGGGCTAGCGTGGCATGCTGGGAATCAAACCCCGACCGCTGCACTCTGCATTTTAGTCTACTGAGCTATCTGGCCGGCCCTTGGCAGTATTTGTATTTCTGTGTGTCTGGCTTGCTTTTCTTAGCAGAATATCCCCAACGTGCAGTCATGTGTTTGCCTATGACTAGAAGTCCTTCTCCTTAAGGATGGGTCAGATTCCATTGCACCACCTCTGTTTTCCGCACTGTCTTCGTCGGTTCCTCTGTCAGTAGACATTCAGGTTGTTTCTACAGCTTAGATTTGGGAAAGGTGTTACCCTGGCCATCACGGTGCAGTTTTCCTTTAAGATTCTGATTGCAATTTATTTTCATTGACTTTCAAGTTTTCTTTATATTTTTATTTTAAGGAGAGCAAAAATAATTTTAAAAACATTAGAAACAACATAGAGTTTCAAAAAACAAGACGACATCCATTCAATGACGACTGTTATATTGCAGGTAGTTTTCAGATCTGGAAATCTGATTTCAATTTTTTTTTTTTTTTAATAAATGATCAAAAGTGAAGTGGCTGGATCCTAACCATTTTCCATAGAAGTCGCCCTGTTTTACATTCTTACCAAAGGTGTCATAAGTTCCAATTCTCGCAAGGCCTGGCCACTACTTGTAAGTGTTCGGGGTTTTATAATGTTGACCCTATCGGGGTGAGGTCCTGTCTCCTTGTAGTTCTGATTGGCATTTCTCTGATGATTCATAATGCCATTTGAGTCACAGTTCTGCTTCCTGTTTGGCTACCTGTGTATGTAACATTCATGTGTTTCTGCTTCCAGCCTGTCACATCCGTAGAGTCAAAGTCCAGGGCTACAGCTGGCCAGTGTCACTCACTCCTCCAACCTGGACTTTGTCCACCTGGGCTCCCGATACAGTTCAAACCAAGTACACTTTTCCAGCAGGTGCTGACCTAGGCATTGAGGAGTACTTAGCAGCATCCTGGTCTCTACCTACCAGGTGCCAGGAAGCACACACACAGCTGTGACTACCAGAACTGTCTCTAGACACTGATGAGTACCCCCTGGGATGCACCAGGTTCAAACTTCTGCTGTAACTCTAGCTCCAGCGAGCACCACCTGGACAGCTCAAATGCTTGGACCATTCAATCTCCCTCTCCCCATCCCCCACTCAGACCAAGGGGATCAGCATCTTTGGACCTAGAACCCAGGCATCTGCCCTGTGAAGGTTGCCAGGGCATCTTAAGGTACAGCCAGAGCCGAGAGCCTGCATCCTGAAGCAACCAGCCTAGCACCAGGATGGAGCTTCTTAAAGTGCTTCTCCAGCATTTTTCATACCCACCCATCCCCCTCAGCAACGTGTGTAAGGAAATGATGTGGGCAGTTATGTCAAGTAGTGTCTTGGGGAACCATGACCCAATGAGGTCCTGAGAGTGTGGGGGAAATGAAGTAGGTTCCACGTGCAATCCGTACAGAAATCACCAGAAGGAAGATGTGAAAGGGGCGTTTCCCTGGAAAAGGGGTGCGGAGAAAAGAAATGGATGAGAACTGGAGAAAGATGTCAGAGAGGATGTGCCACCTCCTCTTAGAAGCCCAGGGTGGCCTAGGGCACTTTGGGGTTTTTTGAAATTCCTGTTATATTTTTAACATAAGGGGTTACAAAAAATTGTGTTATGTTTTTAGCGTTTACTTTAAAAAAAAAATGTGGGCAGGGGAGATAGCTGACCAGTCTAAGCACCTGCCTGGGAAGGGCAAGGACCCAGGTTCGATCCATGGTACCACATGCTGTGCCAGGCCCATGGTGTCAGCCACCAAAACTAGGCATGGTGGCATATGCAACCACTATCCTACTTAGGGTCCCTGTGGATTGGGTGTTTGAAACGTCCCATTTGGATAGAACGTGCAGTGTGCCATTTTGTGTCCAGCTGCCCAGAAAGTATCTCTTAACAGAAACAGAATCAAAGGAAAATCAAAGCCTTTCTCCCAGAGACAACAAAACACAGCGCCTGAGCGACAGGCTTTGGTGGCAGACAAAACGCAGATCAAACCATGATTCTTCTGCCCTCTGGCCCTTTGGTGTTGGACAGACATTGTCAACTGATGATCCCAAAGCATTCTCCACGCCTTCCCTCTTCGTCCAACTCTTCCCAAGGAGAAGCAGGCATTGTTCGGCCCTTAACTCCTGCCAAGGAAGTGAATGTACAGGAAATCTCCTGCAGCGCTAGCAAAGATGCTGCTTTCTGTGATTAGAAGCAGATACGTTTGAAGGAAACACTACCCCTTGCTTCGCTCCTTTGATGCTTGGGTTAAGGACACATGGCTGCCACATTATGCCATGAGGAAAAATGCAAAGAGAACCATGGGAATAGCTATTTCAGCCCAAACTTTGGCGCTGTTGAGCTACTGAGCCAGCATCAGAACCTTCTCACAGGCAGGCATGCAGAAGAGATAAACTCGTGGGTGCCCAAATGACTAGCACTTTGCTTTTATAACTTGAAATATAGAACATCTCAAGGTAGAAAGTTCTAGAAGTTTCCGTGTGTTCTCTTCAAAGCATCGGTGCGCATGGTTTCTTCATCCTTGAGCCAAGACTAGTGAACTCATCTGCGTGCGCATGCGCATAGGGGCTGTCCTGGTTCTCCCTTTGTCAACCTTACAGCTCCATCAGCCACAGGCCACAGTTGGCATGCGGTCTTTCCCCCAGGAGTTCCCATGCTGGAGGCTTAGCTCTCAATCCATGCGGAGACCTGGGTGTGGCCCATTCCCGGTGTGAAGCTCAGCACCCCGTGGTCAGCTCATCTCGGGCAGTGCCTCCCTAAGGGATCCACACTTCTCCCATGCCATAAGTTACTTCCATGATTGTATTGTGTAGAGCAGCAAGTCTGAGCCTGGAAACTCTCTGGATTTCTGTGTCTCTGGTAAGATAATAATCCAGCCTTTCCCACCAGCTACCACAAAGCCTTTATCCATGGCCAGATCCACGAGGCCACCCAATCTTTAACTTCCAGCCTCCAAAATTTTGAGTGGAATAATCCCCATAACCTCTTTTCTTTATAAAGTACTCAGCCTGGGATATTTTGTTACAGTGACATAAACGGACTACAGTGCCAGCCTAAACCAACCAGAACCTTCCCTAGAATTTAAATATTGAAATGGAAAATTAATGGAGTTCTTGTCCTCAGATGGGCTCTTCCCATATTCATCCATGCATGCAATCATCCACTTACTCCAAAAACATGTGTATGGGGTTCGTGATACACACAAGCATGAGGACATGGGCCTGGGGAAAGGTGGTGCCATTTGCCAGTGAGGGAAACGTCCAGAAGCAGATTTCCAGGAGTCATAGTGACGACCAAAATTAAAGTGGTGGCCATTATGCAGGCACTGCTTTGCAATGCTCTGGGGCTGCCTCTTGGCATGTGTAGCCCATCAGCCTTCCCACAGATTCAGAACTCCCATTATTCTTCCAGAATGTTCTCCTTGGCTTAAATTAACAACAGTTAGTTTCTGTGATTTGTAGCCAAAGCCCCTGAATTGATACAAAATGGATAGTGTTAGCTTTTATGTGTCAGCTCAGAATTCTAAAAACCATTGTTACCCTGAGAACATGTGTTCTCGAAAATAGCAAACAATCCACGTGTGAACTTCCGGATGCCACCCATTTCTCCCTCAGAGGTGACTGTGCCTCACATGGTGTCTGTCCTCGGAAAGACACCTTCTGCCAGTACAAAGGGAGGAAGTGTCAAATACTATTAAAACTTGATTGCTCATTCAAATGCTATTGTGCTTGATGCACTTGTCGTGTAAAAGTGCACAATGTAGCTTCATAAAATTGATAGAACTCCCTTTGAAGATATTTTTGTCACAGAGGTACTCAATAAAACTGATTCCATCAGGCTCCTCTGCCTCTGCCCTGTTTGGTTCGTGACACATCTTTGTGAACTAGTGCAGGGCTGAGCAAAGCAGACTTTGTAGAGAATGTTCAGGGGAAAGAGGAAGGCTCTGACTCTCCTCTTTATTTTGTGTAATTAGTCAGACCTCTTCCAACTGCCTAATGAGGCAGCTCATGTGGGTCACTGAGAAACCAAATCAAAGCCATTTTGCATTTGAGTTACGTGTGATCAAATAAATAACTCACATAGGTTACTACTCACTAACTCCAAAAGAGCTCATTATAAATATCAAGTCCAAAACATAATCTGTTCAAGAAAATGTTTCTTTCCATCTTTCCCAATACCAACAAGTGTTCTCAGCATGTTCAAGAGAGACACAGGTTCATGCTCACTAAAATGATGGCAGCGTTTGGCTCCTGTGGTAGCTAGGAGGGGGTGAGCAATTTCTCAGTACTGACCCTGACCAACCTTGGAGTGATGCTGGCCTCACTGAAGCTCTGGGTGGTCTTGGGAAAATTTAGATACCCTTGGGCCCCAGATACTACATCTGCACAACAATAGCCACACTACCACATACTGGTATAAGTAAATAATTCTCATGATTATAAATGACAATAATTCCCCGCTGATGCAAAAGGAAAAGGGGAAGATTAAATAACTCAAAGATTTGATAACTTTGAAAGTAAAAATGGCTTCTGGCATATTCAGACTTGGAAGCTGAAAACGTTCACCAGGAGCTAGCATCTCATGTCCTTGACCATCTCTGTCCTACTTCAAAATCTTTCCAAGCCTGTGCAACCGCTCATCCACTGAATATTGTCCCAAACGGTGTCCTGTTGCCGTCCCTGAGCACAGCCCCAACCCAGGGATGCTTTGCTTGACACAGGCCTATGAGGACTTCCACAGTGAGGCATCATTTCCCTTGCACTCAACCCCCACACACGAATGGTGGAGAGGAAGTTATTCCCTGAGGAAAATGATTCCAGTTACCTGATCAAGAGAGAAACATGTCGGGCAGAACATGTCCAGAACCAAGACCCACTGGATTCAGATTTTTTTGCAAAGATTCTATAGCACCCTATTGGCCTAACAATTGCTAAGACTTTTTTTTGGCAGGTGGGGACTAAAAAGGTCTGGGAACTTGATACACGTAGTGGTTGCATGTCATTGTGAATTTACCAAATCTCTCAATTTTTAAAAATTAAAATAGCAGGGCCCGGTAGGATGGCTCAGTGGTCTAAAGCGCCTGCAGGCAGCTGTGGGGACCAGGGTTCGATCCCCGGCACCACATGCTGCGCCAGCCCTGCCCTCAGGGCAGGCTGAGCCGGCCATAAAAATAAATAAACAAACAAACAAAAGTTCTAAAACAAGAAAAAAATAAAAATAAAAAATTCTAACAAAAAAATTTAAAATAGCAAATTTAATTTTATATGAATTTCTCTTTCAAGGTTTAAAGAGACCCAAGAAATGGGTTTTAAGAAAGAGTTTGTAAAGGGATCTAAAGTCCCATCCCAACACTGCAAAGACATCAGCCAATGCATGAGGAACCCCATTGGTTATTTTATCATGGAACCTGTATCTACTGATTTTCCTTGTCTAGCCAACCACAAAAGATACTTGTTGAAATATCACTTACAATCAAGTGTGAATTACACATAATACAAACAGAAGTTTCATCTTTTTTTTTTTTTTTTGGTGGGACCAGGGTTCAAACTCACGACCTTGCACTTGCCAGGCAGGCACTTGTGCCACGGAGCTATCTCCCTGGCCCCGGAAGTTTCATCTTTTAACGGAAGCATATTTCAGGGGTTTCCTTCTCAGAAGGTATAATCATTAGTTATTAAAATCATTTTTTATTGCAAATAACTCCTTGCTTCTGACCCATGGGGGAAAAAAACAGTTCTCAAATAATCATTTCAACATTCTTTTCTTTCTGTTTATATGAGCAGAAGCACATGTTTTTTAAAAAGTGAAATCATATAATAATGCTAGAGGAAAGAACACTTGTTCTCTGTGTCACATGCTTAAAGGGACCACAATTAGGGTAACACCACAGATGAGGAAGTTAGTTGGTTACCGGCTGACATCTGCTGACCCACATTTCTTGACTATGAAGGGCTAAGGTAGTCAAAGGCTACATACAGTTCAGTTCACTACTTTTCTTCTCCACCCCAGATCCATGTAATCTTCATGACAGAAATTTTGACAAAACTACAGTTAAAATGGATCAAAGATTTAAATATTAAAGCTGAAACACTAAATCTTCTGGAGGAGAAAGTAGGTAGAAATCTTAAAGACATGGGGGTAGGTAGAGAGTTCATGAACAAAAATCAAACTGCATAGGAAATGCTTCAAAGAATCAACAACTGGGACCTCATCTTTTTGAAAAGTTTCTACATGTCAAAAAAAAAATCACCAACAGAATAAAAAGAAAATCTATGAATTAGGAAGGAGTTATAGTGGACTGTCCCTCAGACAAAGGACTCTTATCTAGAACATATAATGAATTTTTAAAAATCAGTGCTCCAAAATTCAAAGACCCAAGCCAAAAATGGGCATCTGAGAGGAACATAAACTTCATGTTACATTTTGTGTCTAGCTGTCCCCACAAAGCCTCATGCAGTCACTGGGAGAGACTTCTAGGGTTTGTGATTAATTCATGATCTGATGTGGGGATTATGGGTGTCAGTGCTACACCGACCCTGGGGTGGGTGATCTACACAGAATATAAGGAAGGGAGAGAGACCTGCTGGATGCCACAGCCCCTGCTCCTCTCTTTGATCTTTGCTGTTTTCCACTGATGCAAATGGCTGCCCTCTGCCATGTGCAACTGTGCCTCAGATCCAGCCAAGTATGGATTGAAACCTCCACTAACTGTGAGCTAAATAAACTTTTCCTTCCCTAATCTTGGGTGTTGGCTATTTTGTGCCAGCAAGGAAGAAAAAGTAACTGAAGCACTTCACAAATGAATAAATATAAATGACAAATAAATACATTAAAAAGTTCAACATCACTGGCCATACAAAAGAAACAAATTTTAAAAACATTGAGATACCATCTTCTACCAGACGATGGCCATCATTAAGAAATCAGCCAATAACATATTCTGAAACGACTGTGGGAATTTTTTAAAGTTTTTTTATATGCATAATACAAAAATGGTGTCTACTTTTGCATCTCATTTCATTATTATAAAGATTGTATACTTTGTCAAATGCTAATATATTCCACAAATTTCTTGAGGGTACCAAATTTTGTTGCTATAACAAATATCCACAGAGACATTTGTCCATTGTCCAGTTATATCACAAGCACTCACCCAGCCTCTTCTCCCACCACCCCTCTAATATACTCCATCCCAAAGGCAGGGTCTGGGGTTGCAAGCAACAGAAACGATCTCTGGCTACTCTGAGTGGAGAAGAAATTTAGTGGTGGGTGTAGACGGGCAGAGGGTCTGCGTCAGGGATAAGGAATCGGGCATGGTGGGGGCTCCACCAAAAAGAACACCACAAAGCACCCTCAAGGACTGCCCAAGGAAGATGCCACTGGCTCCCCAGATTCGGACCCTGACTATAAATAAGGAACAAAAGTCCTTGCAGTTCCTGCCCCAACACCTCTATGGAGTTCTTGCTCTACTCCCCAATGTGGATTCTTCCACCTGGCTCCTACTTGGTCATACCAGCAGGGAATCCCAGAAGCTAATGCGGATATCTGATCATGGCTGCATCCTAGCTGCAAGGGAAGCTGGGAAGGTAAACCTCTGCTTTCTGTGGTAGAGGACAAGAGCATACAATGTACAACATCACCTAAGCTTAGGAAAAATATAGAGATGGGCCATGAGTGAGCAGACCAAAGAAAGAACGAATACCCACCACAGTTCTGGAGGGCCCCATCCATATCTACAGCACACATAACCTAGAATTCTCCATCCATTCCACCCAAGACAGGCACTCCAGAGTGCTGCCAGGTGGAACACAGCTGTCACCTCCCACTCACACATCCTGACCCTCCCCTCCATCTTATGGCTGTCAAATACTAATCCATCCTGCATTCCACACAAAAAATTATATTTAAAATGTACTTCAGAATCTACAGTTTCACTTTCTCTCTGATAAGAAAAGCACTAACTTGCCTTGTGCCTTTTCCTTGCTGCCTTTTCAAGGATGAATTGAGCCCATGCTTAGAGAGAGGACGTACATGGGGAAGACAAATGTTCTCAAGTAGATACGATTCCCATCCTCCTGGCCCCTACAACATCTGTTAAAATTTCACTCGGTGAATGAATAGAAACTTTTTCCTTAAGTCACATTTTTTCCAACCATGCCTTCCTGCTATTCCTGGGCTGGAACAGCAGAGTCCTCTGGAGAAAAATCCCCTCATGGCATTGATTGACATCTTGACAAGTGGAGACAGGTGTAGATATGTTTTGATCTGTGCATCCGAGTTGTTTGAAGGTCTCTTTGCTACACTGGATGGTTCCTTCAGAAATGAGGCTCACGCAGCTATGTACCTCAAAGTCTGAGGTACATCCCTACTCTTGAGGAAGATGGTTTGGTTTTCTAGTGTTACTAACAGGCTTCCCTCCAGCAGGCAGTCAAGCCTTCCCCAAAAAGGGAATTTGGAAGAGGTTCGGCACCCACCCACCCTCATCAGCATAATCAGCCACTCCCAGCAACTCCCAAAGTCAGGATGTGTAGATCTCCCTGCTATGAAATTGGCATTGGAAAAAGTATATCCCCAGAAGACAGAATTCGAGCAATGGTCGCCCTTCCTTGGGAAGTTGAATATTTTTTTCCATGTTTTTAGGGTTTCTTAAATTTCTTTATCTGTTACTGTATGCGTGCATTTCCATGTTTCTAGATATTAGTTCTTGTTGCTTCTGCTTCTGTATAGCTTCCCTTTCTCACTTGATCATCGCTGGTGGAAAGACCCACTGGTCGATCTCTCTCTCACTCACTCTCACTCATTTTCCCTCTCTCCTTCCCTCTCTCACTTTCTGTGTCTCTGTCTCTCTGGGTCTCTCTGTCTCTGTCTCTCCCCCCCATTCATTCTTACTCTCTCCCCAGCCCCTCCACTCGCTTACACTGGGAAGACCTGTGGGCCATTCCACCATCTCCCCCTCATCCGGCCTGGGGTTGGGTTAAATTGTATCTTCATCTCCCCTCGCATAAAATCCCTCTTCCTGGGCACCAACTCTATCTAACTTTATTTTTTCAGCCTGACACAGTCGTTTACACAAATCAGATACTCAACAAATGTTCCCAGGACTTCTTCCCATTCTTTTCCCTAACCAGTAGTGTCTTGGGCCACTACTCTCTAGGGAATTCACTGCCTTGGACCTAACTATGTTGTTGAAGAGATGGAGGTCAGGGTTTTCCATGAAATCTGCCTGCTACTTCTCAGCAGCTGCCATCTTCTCAAGAGCTTAGGGTGCATAGATGCACATGGAGACTTCTGGGACAATCTCTCGGGTGAGAGTTTAATTTTGTGGTCCTCAGAGTTAAGTGTAAGAATATGACAGAGAGTTAGATTTGTCCTGGCAGAACATGTAGCTTTGCCCCATGAAGACATGCACAGAAATACAAAGTATGCCCCCTCTACACTGTTGGAAAGGAATACTTAGAAGATGGGTCCAGGGCCAGCAAGATAGCTCAGCGGACTAAGTGCCTGCTTAAGCAAGTGCAGGGACCAGGGTTCGATCCCAGCACCACATGTCATGCCGGCCCCACCCCCAGGTGTGCTGAGCCAGCCACTTACAACAGGCATGGTGGCACACACCTATAATCCTAGCACTAGGGAGGCTGAGACAGGAGGATCACTACAAGTCCAAACTGCGTAGTGAGATCCTGTACCCAAATATACGTATATTAAAAAAAAAAAAAAGGTGAATCCAAATTCAGTATCTTGTCAAGTAAATGAAAGTGTACTAATATGGGCTGTGAAAAAGTCTCAAAAAGTTAAAATGAGTAAGACAGCTCCATCTAAAATAGATTAAAATGAAGAGACTGGCAGAACACATTGTTTCCTGGGAAGAGCAACACAATATATGAATATATGAGCTACGAGTGCATTTTAGGTAACTCCATAAAATCTACTGGGCATTTGTGAACTGCAAATCCTCAGAGGGAATGCCTGCAATGCACCCATTTTAATGGGAACAGTGACCACTTCGGGGGGGGGGGGGGGGAAGAAAGCAGAACTGTCACAATTTGCTTCCAGGTTAAAACTCCTATTATGACGCCGGGGTGGCAGTGCATGTCTGGAACTCCAGAGCTTGGTAAGGGTGGAGCAGCAGAACTTGAAGCTTGAGCCCACACTGGGCAGTTCGTGGCTTAGCGAGACCCTGTCCCAAAATTTTAAAAGAAAATTTAAAGGGCTCAGAATAGAGCTCAGTTTAAATACTCTGGGATCAATCCCCAGTATCACCCAAAGGAATTGTATATTGAAATATTCATTGTTTGAATTTTCATGAAAATCTTTTTTGATCTAATTACAAAAAATAGAAAAGAACAATAATTTCAGGACAAAGTTACAATTGTCCAGCACGCTGAGATGAGGTCTTTTGTACAGTAATATGGAAAACAAATTTTATGAAAGTATAAATAACTTAAGTTTTACATATCTGTGCAATATCCTTATCCTACTAAACTTAGTAGCCATTTAAGAAAAATGTAAGGCAGTGAACCAACTTGGAAAAAAATCCATTGTATTTTTCTTTCCTGACAGTTGGGGAAAATCGCAGCGCATTTTCTAAGGTAGCGTAGTTGCTTCGTGTCGCTTTACGAATGCCAGCATCTCAGGAACAGCTTGAACAAAGCCTAAGGAGGAAGGAGGTGAGGAATCCGGAACAAGAAAGACAAGCAAGGGGAGCCATGGTTACCATGCTGGCGGTGTGAGCTTAAGAGACTGCAGTCTCGAAAAACAAACTGAAATATCACCCTGGAAATTATTTTAGATCCCGAAAGTCATTCTGGAAAAATCTGACAAAAATCACATACCTAGACACAGTCCTTCTCTGTGTTTTCAAAAAAAGATCTGAGCAGACAGCGCAAGTATCTACAATCTGCTTTCTCGGGGAAGTAACATATACGGTGAAACAATAGTCAAAGGACCTAGGGGATTACAATAATTTAAACTTATGTCTTTTACTTCTGTTACACCATACCACCACTGGGACTTTATACATACCAGAAGATTGAGGGTCATGCTGTACTTTTTAAAGTGGAATTTCACACATATAAGCTGCAAATAAAACAATGTCTAGGAGGAAATTTCATAACATGCTCAACAAGAATTGTATCAGAATTCATAGCCCTGTAGTCCCTTTTATTATTATTATTTTTATAGAGGAAAAGAATACACAACTAAATAGCGCCCTCTAGTGAGACATAGTAGTTCTACAAAATACTCAGAATTTGACCTATTTTCAGAAGAATGTTACATCTCAAATTTGCTACAGATAAAACAGACTATGCTTCGACTATCTCGCTTTAAATCCCAGAGTTATTCCTTAAATCCATTACAGCTTTTTTAACATTTCTTCTTCCCCACTATTAAATGCAATGGATGAGTCTCTAAAATGTCTTTCTTCTGGAAGCTTATCAAGGCTTCCGGTCGCGATCACTTTTCTTATTCACACGCTCTCCTTTGTTCAGAAATCCTTGAACAACACGCGATCCCAGACGGCGACACATTCGCTCCACTTACCTGCTTACCTCTGAGCTTCCCTGTAAATCTGTTGATGTCACCCCGCGCCTGAGAGGGAGGACAACGACCCCCCACCCCAATTAAAGTCTGTCCTCAACAGCCTCGGTGCAGAAGCCGGCTGCTGTGTATGACATCAGCGACGTCCCCAGGACTGGCCATCTTTGACTAACCATCCATCCTAATTTGTCTTGGGTTGGATCACCAAATAATATACAAGGGAAGGGGAACGATTGTAAAACCTAGCACATCGAAATGATTCAATATGTGATGAAAAAGTCATTGTTTTACCAAAACAATTAGGTTTTGAAAGAAGCAAACGTTAAATTTCATAATTATTAGAGCATACACAGCTCACCTTACCCAGTACCTCTGCTCACATAATTTCCCATCCGACACGTTATTTAATATTCGTTTCTAATCTGGCTTGACTCTTCCTTAAAAAAATGAAGACCAAAATCAAACAACCCAAATAAAAGCTAGCCATTTAAGCAAATGAAATGAAATGAACCTATTATTGCCTTTCAGGTCTCGTGGGTTGCCTCGGGGCCTGCGCTCTTTGTAGATTCCTCAT